>JAXCGZ010022830.1:10000-35000 GCA_037179515.1 Halocaridina rubra | reverse complement strand
CTCAGAAAATATGTATATAGTACTTCGTCTCCTGATATTGAAGTCCATACACACACATATATACATGGCCCCAGTACCCCTTGTAAGAAACACACATTCACCAAGATCCAGCATATACCTCAACTTATCCCCTGTACTTCTCTATATGGAAGTACAAGGAAGAAAAAGGAGAGGAAGAACCAAGACGAGGTGGAAAGATCGCATAGCGGAGGATGCGAGAGAGAAGGGCCTGGATACCAACATGAAAGGCGTCAGAGTCAGACCCAGCGACCCCACATAAAGACGAGCTAATGAAGGTGACAAAGCAGTCTATTAGGTTGACGATGGGGATATAGTTTTGCCAAATATGTCATCTCCTAACTCCTACATTTAAGAAAGTATAAGAAATACTCCTATAAATGTAGACAGCCTTTGGATACTGAGTTCACGTATGACTTTGCAATAGGGTGTCATATCTTCCTCTCTTTTATCGGTACTATATCCATCGCTATTCTTCTGAGCTGGTGAGATGCATCCCTACCCTGCTGGAGAGGCCACACAACACGCGTCACGCGGCTTCATTACACAGGTGCAGTATGGAGATTTGTAGTTTGCATAATTGCAAGCCCTGATGTTCTGCATAAAACTTAAAGTGTTTTCAAGATATATGGTATGTGCTCACTCACTCTCTCACTCACCACTCACTCTCTCTTTTCCTGCAGTGACACGAAAGATTAAATTTTGAGAAAACTATTTAGTAGAGAAAATCCTAAATTTAATTTGGAAGGAGGAGATATCCGCTTGCTTGTTTATTTAACCAATAGTGCTCACGTGAGACCCCTATGCTCGTAACCACCCCTCTTCTTCTGTTATGTTTTACTTTTTAATCACTAAAACTTAGAATATCGTCCCATAAAATTATGAATGCATTTAGGCTTTACAGTTCTTTTACTTTGCGAATCCAAATTATCAATTATTCTTACAGTAAAATCTATGACATCTTGGTCTAGAGTCACCCGTATACAAATGCATCACTCCCTACCAATGCTATCAAAACCGTCTTAGAATTTTTCAAAAGTTTTCATATCTTCCCTCTCTCTTCTGTCTTCAATTGGTGGTTAATTTGATTTCTTCAACCACAACTTAGTACATTCTTAGGTATTAAATCTCATTAACAACACTTTTGACTATTGAGGATTTCTTAAAGTCTTTATCAATAATTTTTCACAGCATTTGTATAGTCTGCAAGCATTAAAATATACATTTACAGTCTGGCTGATTATTTACAAATATAAGTAATAGAATTAAAACTAAAACTATTTTTTCATTTTTATTATTTGTGCGGAGGTTAGCTCCAATCTTTAGGCCGTCTTCATTAATAATGGAAAAATTCTCGCCTTCCTTAGAGGCTAAAAACAGATAAGTCAGCATTATGAGGCTTTTAAGAAAGGAAAAATAGATTATCGATTAAGGGATATAATTAATGATGAGACTGAAATTCATCTCCGTACATCAACCACTGATTTTGTAATTTAATAAGATAAGAAATGCTCGATAGATCCACTAAATAGTTGTAGTGTACACACACACACACACACACACACACACACACACACACACACACACACACACACACACACACACACACACACATACATACACACATACACACACACACACATACCTGTCACCAAAGTAGGTGTAATTCATGCCAGAGAGAAATGGTTCGATAATGGGTGTAAAAGAGCTAAGGAGTGGAGAGACAAATGCTGGAAAAGGTATAGGAGGAGAAAAAACATAAATGCCTGGCAAGCCTACAAAAGAGCAAGAAATGACTACCTAAGTAAAAGGAGAGAGGCAGAGAGAGATTATGAGAGGGACATCACCAGGAAGGCTAAAGAAAATCCCAAGCTTTTCCACAGCTTTATCAGAGGAAAACTGAAGGTAAAAGAACAGGTTTTAAGGCTAAAGAGAGCGGATGGAAGCATCACTGAGACGGACGAAGAGATCTGCAAAGAATTGAACAAGGAGTTTCAGTCAGTATTTACAGTAGAAAATACCCCACCCCCTCAGATTGCAGTGATAGAAGCTCAAGGGCCGGTATTAGAGAACATCAACCTTACAGCCACAGAGGTATGCAAAGCGCTGATGGATTTAGATGTTCATAAAGCTACAGGTCCTGATGACATATCCCCTCATGTGCTTAAAAAATGCGCAAACACAATATCAGTGGCACTAAGTATCATATTTAAGGAGTCACTGGAGTCGGGGGAGATTCCAAGATGCTGGAAACAAGCAAATGTGATACCTATCTTCAAAAAGGGAAGGAGGGATACGGCTCTGAACTATAGACCAGTTTCCTTGACCAGCATAGTTTGCAAAGTTATGGAGAAACTACTAAGGAAACATATCTCTCTTCACTTGGAATCCTTCAACTTTTTGTCAGTGAGGCAACATGGCTTCAGAGAAGGTAGATCAACAGTAACAAACTTATTAGAATTTTATGATGAGGTAAGCCAAATCTTACAGGAAAGAGAGGGCTGGGCAGATTGCATATTCCTAGACTTCCAGAAAGCGTTTGACACTGTTCCACATGGGAGACTTATTAGGAAGCTGCACTCAATGGCTAGAATAGGTGGAAATGTTTTGGAATGGATAAAAACTTACTTAGAAGGAAGGGAACAGAGGGTTAGAGTAAGACACTCAGTGTCTGAATGGAGAAGAGTTAGTAGTGGAGTTCCACAGGGTTCAGTTTTGGGGCCACTTTTGTTCCTTGTATATGTAAATGACCTACCAGAGTCTGTAAATTCATTCATGAATATGTTTGCAGATGATGCAAAGATTGTGAAGAAAGTAAAAAACGAGAACAGTGGTAGAGAACTTCAGGAGGATCTAAATAATCTGCATGAGTGGTCAGAAAAGTGGCTAATGAAATTCAATACCTCAAAATGTAAGGTAATGAGAATGGGTACAAGTGCAAGAAGGCCCAAGCTTGACTACTCGGTGGCTGGAGTACAGCTTCAAGAGACAGAAAATGAGAGAGATCTAGGAGTAAACATACTGGCAGATTTGTCTCCAGAAATACATATAAATGGCGTAGTAAGGGCAGCATATGCATTCTTATCAAATGTAAGGGTAGCCTTCAGGCACATGGACAAGGAAATGTTCAGAAATATTTATGTAACCTATGTGAGGCCAAAACTCGAATATGCAGCCCCCTTTTGGAATCCGCACTTGAAAAAGCACATAGTTAAGCTTGAAAAAGTTCAAAGACATGCCACGAAACTGGTGCCAGAAATACGCAATCTCAGTTATGATGAGAGGCTGAGGGAATTAGACTTGCCATCACTCGAAGCTAGAAGAGTAAGGGGGGATATGGTGACAGTCTTTAAATTCCTTCATGGTTATGATAGAGTGGATAGGGATCGATATTTCGATATGGCTGGCTCTAGAACTAGAGGTCATAGTTTGAAGCTTCGTAAGAAAACTTGTTTGCAGGATGTAAGGAAATACTTTTTCATTATAAGAGTAGTTGATAATTGGAATTCGCTAAGCGAGGAGGTAGTTAATGCTATCTCAATCCATAGTTTTAAGGACAGGTACGATAAGTATCACTAAGTCTAAAATGGAACCGATCAGGAGACGGGAAGATACGAGCTTTGGGCTCTTTCCCGTAAACACAATTAGGTAATCACAATTAGGTAATCACACAAAGTTATGGAGAAACTACTAAGGAAACATATCTCTCTTCACTTGGAATCCTTCAGCTTTTTGTCAGTGAGGCAACATGGCTTCAGAGAAGGTAGATCAACAGTAACAAACTTATTAGAATTTTATGATGAGGTAAGCCAAATCTTACAGGAAAGAGAGGGCTGGGCAGATTGCATATTCCTAGACTTCCAGAAAGCGTTTGACACTGTTCCACATGGGAGACTTATTAGGAAGCTGCAATCAATGGCTAGAATAGGTGGAAATGTTTTGGAATGGATAAAAACTTACTTAGAAGGAAGGGAACAGAGGGTTAGAGTAAGACACTCAGTGTCTGAATGGAGAAGAGTTAGTAGTGGAGTTCCACAGGGTTCAGTTTTAGGGCCACTTTTGTTCCTTGTATATGTAAATGACCTACCAGAGTCTGTAAATTCATTCATGAATATGTTTGCAGATGATGCAAAGATTGTGAAGAAAGTAAAAAACGAGAACAATGGTAGAGAACTTCAGGAGGATCTAAATAATCTGCATGAGTGGTCAGAAAAGTGGCTAATGAAATTCAATACCTCAAAATGTAAGGTAATGAGAATGGGTACAAGTGCAAGAAGGCCCAAGCTTGACTACTCGGTGGCTGGAGTACAACTTCAAGAGACAGAAAATGAGAGAGATCTAGGAGTAAACATACTGGCAGATTTGTCTCCAGAAATACATATAAATGGCGTAGTAAGGGCAGCATATGCATTCTTATCAAATGTAAGGGTAGCCTTCAGGCACATGGACAAGGAAATGTTCAGAAATATTTATGTAACCTATGTGAGGCCAAAACTCGAATATGCAGCCCCCTTTTGGAATCCACACTTGAAAAAGCACATAGCTAAGCTAGAAAAAGTTCAAAGACGTGCCACGAAACTGGTGCCAGAAATACGCAATCTCGGTTATGATGAGAGGCTGAGGGAATTAGACTTGCCATCACTCGAAGCTAGAAGAGTAAGGGGGGATATGGTGACAGTCTTTAAATTCCTTCATGGTTATGATAGAGTGGATAGGGGTCGATATTTCGATATGGCTGGCTCTAGAACTAGAGGTCATAGTTTGAAGCTTCGTAAGAAAACTTCTTTGCAGGATGTAAGGAAATACTTTTTCAGTGTAAGAGTAGTTGATAATTGGAATTGGCTAAGCGAGGAGGTAGTTAATGCTATCTCAATCCATAGTTTTAAGGACAGGTACGATAAGTATCACTAAGTCTAAAATGGAACCGATGAGGAGACGGGAAGATACGAGCTTTGGGCTCTTTCCCGTAAACACAATTAGGTAATCACACACACACACACACACACACACACACACACACACACACACACACACACACACACACACACACACACACACACAAATACTGATGGATTAGCTGGTAAGGCAGTAGAATTAAAAGATAGGATTCACAACAGTAAGGCAGATATAGTAGCAATTACAGAGACTAAGTTAAGTGAGGACATAAACAGTGTCACAGTTTTTCCTAAGGGTTTCAGAATACTAAGGGTTGAAAGATCTGAGTGGGCTGGTGGAGGGATAGCACTGCTCATAAGTGAAAGGATTCAAGTTGAAGAAATAAACTTGGCTATAGAAAGTGAGTTCAAGGAATTTCTTGTTGCTCGCATAAATACTGGGTCAGAGAGCATTATAATAACTGTTGTATACAACCCACCAAGGAACCAAAATAGGCTTGAAGTTTATGAGGAAAGTCATATAGGTACTATTGAAGTCATAAACTCAGTTGTTAACATGGTACGGGAAAAAAAATGTAGGATTTTGATTATGGGAGACTTTAATCATAAAGAGATAGATTGGATAAATCTTGACCCACACAGTGGTGAGGACTCATTCGGGGCAATATTCCTAGATTGCTTACAAGGGAATTTCCTACACCAACATGTAATTGAACCAACAAGGGCCAGGGGTGGGGATAAGCCATCACTACTTGATCTAGTGTTCACAGATAATGTGTTGGATATTGAAAAAATTGAGTATGAACCACCAATTGGAAAGAGTGACCACTGTGTGTTGTTGATGGAGTATATCATTGAAGATATTCTTCCTGAGAGTAGAGGCTCTGAGGACATGAGGAGGAACTATCGGAAAGGAGATTACATCAAAATGAATGAGCTTTTTGCAGTTATTGACTGGAGAACCTTATTTTACAACAAATCTGTACAAGAAATGTATGACATCTTTTGTGAGAAATATGAGAAGATAGTAGATTGCTGCATACCTGTCACCAAAGTAGGTGTAATTCATGCCAAAGAGAAATGGTTCGATAATGGGTGTAAAAGAGCTAAGGAGTGGAGAGACAAATGCTGGAAAAGGTATAGGAGGAGAAAAAACATAAATGCCTGGCAAACCTACAAAAGAGCAAGAAATGACTACCTAAGTAAAAGGAGAGAGGCAGAGAGAGAGACTATGAGAGGGACATCACCAGGAAGGCTAAAGAAAATCCCAAGCTTTTCCACAACTTTATCAGAGGAAAACTGAAGGTAAAAGAACAGGTTTTAAGGCTAAAGAGAGCGGATGGAAGCATCACTGAGACAGATGAAGAGATCTGCAAAGAATTGAACAAGGAGTTTCAGTCAGTATTTACAGTAGAAAATACCCCACCCCCTCAGATTGCAGTGATAGAAGCTCAAGGGCCGGTATTAGAGAACATCAACCTTACAGCCACAGAGGTATGCAAAGCGCTGATGGATTTAGATGTTCATAAAGCTACAGGTCCTGATGACATATCCCCTCATGTGCTTAAAAAATGCGCAAACACAATATCAGTGGCACTAAGTATCATATTTAAGGAGTCACTGGAGTCGGGGGAGATTCCAAGATGCTGGAAACAAGCAAATGTGATACCTATCTTCAAAAAGGGAAGGAGGGAAATGGCTCTGAACTATAGACCAGTTTCCTTGACCAGCATAGTTTGCAAAGTTATGGAGAAACTACTAAGGAAACATATCTCTCTTCACTTGGAATCCTTCAACTTTTTGTCAGTGAGGCAACATGGCTTCAGAGAAGGTAGATCAACAGTAACAAACTTATTAGAATTTTATGATGAGGTAAGCCAAATCTTACAGGAAAGAGAGGGCTGGGCAGATTGCATATTCCTAGACTTCCAGAAAGCGTTTGACACTGTTCCACATGGGAGACTTATTAGGAAGCTGCAATCAATGGCTAGAATAGGTGGAAATGTTTTGGAATGGATAAAAACTTACTTAGAAGGAAGGGAACAGAGGGTTAGAGTAAGACACTCAGTGTCTGAATGGAGAAGAGTTAGTAGTGGAGTTCCACAGGGTTCAGTTTTAGGGCCACTTTTGTTCCTTGTATATGTAAATGACCTACCAGAGTCTGTAAATTCATTCATGAATATGTTTGCAGATGATGCAATGATTGTGAAGAAAGTAAAAAACGAGAACAATGGTAGAGAACTTCAGGAGGATATAAATAATCTGCATGAGTGGTCAGAAAAGTGGCTAATGAAATTCAATACCTCAAAATGTAAGGTAATGAGAATGGGTACAAGTGCAAGAAGGCCCAAGCTTGACTACTCGGTGGCTGGAGTACAACTTCAAGAGACAGAAAATGAGAGAGATCTAGGAGTAAACATACTGGCAGATTTGTCTCCAGAAATACATATAAATGGCGTAGTAAGGGCAGCATATGCATTCTTATCAAATGTAAGGGTAGCCTTCAGGCACATGGACAAGGAAATGTTCAGAAATATTTATGTAACCTATGTGAGGCCAAAACTCGAATATGTAGCCCCCTTTTGGAATCCGCACTTGAAAAAGCACATAGCTAAGCTAGAAAAAGTTCAAAGACATGCCACGAAACTGGTGCCAGAAATACGCAATCTCGGTTATGATGAGAGGCTGAGGGAATTAGACTTGCCATCACTCGAAGCTAGAAGAGTAAGGGGGGATATGGTGACAGTCTTTAAATTCCTTCATGGTTATGATAGAGTGGATAGAGATCGATATTTTGATATGGCTGGCTCTAGAACTAGAGGTCATAGTTTGAAGCTTCGTAAGAAAACTTCTTTGCAGGATGTAAGGAAATACTTTTTCAGTGTAAGAGTAGTTGATAATTGGAATTGGCTAAGCGAGGAGGTAGTTAATGCTATCTCAATCCATAGTTTTAAGGACAGGTACGATAAGTATCACTAAGTTTAAAATGGAACCGATCAGGAGACGGGAAGATACGAGCTTTGGGCTCTTTCCCGTAAACACAATTAGGTAATCACACACACACACACACACACACACACACACACACACACACACACACACACACACACACACACACACACACACACAAATACTGATGGATTAGCTGGTAAGGCAGTAGAGTTAAAAGATAGGATTCACAACAGTAAGGCAGATATAGTAGTAATTACAGAGACTAAGTTGAGTGAGGACATAAACAGTGTCACAGTTTTTCCTAAGGGTTTCAGAATACTAAGGGTTGAAAGATCTGAGAGGACTGGTGGAGGGATAGCACTGCTCATAAGTGAAAGGATTCAAGTTGAAGAAATAAACTTGGCTATAGAAAGTGAGTTCAAGGAATTTCTTGTTGCTCGCATAAATACTGGGTCAGAGAGCATTATAATAACTGTTGTATACAACCCACCAAGGAACCAAAATAGGCTTGAAGTTTATGAGGAAAGTCATATAGGTACTATTGAAGTCATAAACTCAGTTGTTAACATGGTACGGGAAAAAAAATGTAGGATTTTGATTATGGGAGACTTTAATCATAAAGAGATGGATTGGATAAATCTTGACCCACACAGTGGTGAGGACTCATTCGGGGCAAGATTCCTAGAATGCGTACAAGGGAATTTCCTACACCAACATGTAATGGAACCAACAAGGGCCAGGGGTGGGGATAAGCCATCACTACTTGATCTAGTGTTCTCAGATAATGTGTTGGATATTGAAAAAATTGAGTATGAACCACCAATTGGAAAGAGTGACCACTGTGTGTTGTTGATGGAGTATATCATTGAAGATATTCTTCCTGAGAGTAGAGGCTCTGAGGACATGAGGAGGAACTATCGGAAAGGAGATTACATCAAAATGAATGAGCTTTTTGCAGTTATTGACTTTAGAACCTTATTTTACAACAAATCTGTACAAGAAATGTATGACATCTTTTGTGAGAAATATGAGAAGATAGTAGATTGCTGCATACCTGTCACCAAAGTAGGTGTAATTCATGCCAGAGAGAAATGGTTCGATAATGGGTGTAAAAGAGCTAAGGAGTGGAGAGACAAATGCTGGAAAAGGAATAGGAGGAGAAAAAACATAAATGCCTGGCAAACCTACAAAAGAGCAAGAAATGACTACCTAAGTAAAAGGAGAGAGGCAGAGAGAGAGACTATGAGAGGGACATCACCAGGAAGGCTAAAGAAAATCCCAAGCTTTTCCACAACTTTATCAGAGGAAAACTGAAGGTAAAAGAACAGGTTTTAAGGCTAAAGAGAGCGGATGGAAGCATCAATGAGACGGATGAAGAGATCTGCAAAGAATTGAACAAGGAGTTTCAGTCAGTATTTACAGTAGAAAATACCCCACCCCCTCAGATTGCAGTGATAGAAGCTCAAGGGCCGGTATTAGAGAACATCAACCTTACAGCCACAGAAGTATGCAAAGCGCTGATGGATTTAGATGTTCATAAAGCTACAGGTCCCGATGACATATCCCCTCATGTGCTTAAAAAATGCGCAAACACAATATCAGTGGCACTAAGTATCATATTTATGGAGTCACAGGAGTCGGGGGAGATTCCAAGATGCTGGAAACTAACAAATGTGATACCAATCTTCAAAAAGGGAAGGAGGGATATGGCTCTGAACTATAGACCAGTTTCCTTGACCAGCATAGTTTGCAAAGTTATGGAGAAACTACTAAGGAAACATATCTCTCTTCACTTGGAATCCTTCAACTTTTTGTCAGTGAGGCAACATGGCTTCAGAGAAGGTAGATCAACAGTAACAAACTTATTAGAATTTTATGATGAGGTAAGCCAAATCTTACAGGAAAGAGAGGGCTGGGCAGATTGCATATTCTTAGACTTCCAGAAAGCGTTTGACACTGTTCCACATGGGAGACTTATTAGGAAGCTGCAGTCAATGGCTAGAATAGGTGGAAATGTTTTGGAATGGATAAAAACTTACTTAGAAGGAAGGGAACAGAGGGTTAGAGTAAGACACTCAGTGTCTTAACACGTTGGCCGCGATGTGTACCATATGTGTACATGATCCAATTTTCAATTAAGCGACGTGTACCATATATGGTACACAGGAAAAAATTATATATTATTAGAAAAACTGTCATAAGTCGGTCACATGGACATTCATATGAAAATATCAAAGGAGATATTGTTCTGAAAGGTTCAAAAAACACAAACAAGGTATATTTAAACATTTATATAATGTAATTGTATAAATTTTAGGCATGAAAAACTATAGCAATATAATTTATGCATTTAATGTCTATAACTAGAAAAAATGACATATTTCCTTATAATTAGTTATAATCCTTTGGCATAATCGTCTTTAGACAAAAATATGATAGCACGACTAGGTAAAAAACAATAATGACTTAGTAATGCCTAGAAAATAATATAGAAATAGTGATATTCGCAGTCATTGCAGTGCAAAAAATATGCACAAACTAGATATAAGTAGGGCGTAATATAATAAAAAGAAATTGATTGTAAAAGAAAAATTTTGTAATAGGTAATGTACTACCTTCCATCTACTAATTTTGTAGAATAAAAGTAATTCCAATCATAAAATATGTTCTATTTATAATAAGTTTGTGGGAATCCGGAACCATAGCAGCTTTACTTGGAATGTGTAAGCATTTGGTGAACAAATCTTGTACAGTTTTACTCCATATTTATGGGTTTTCCCTGGAATATACTGTCGAAAGATAAGTCTTCCACGAAATGGGATCAGGCTCTCGTCAATCACAACAGATGATCCAGGTGTATAAGTTGAGCGAAAGTTTTCAGTAAGTTTTTCCAATAGTGGCTGCAATTTATACAGGCGACTAGAATTTTCATCTATGAATTCGTTATCATTGAAATGAAGAAAGCGCAACAACAAGGAATATCTATCTCTAGTGATGTTTTTATAGATGAAAGGTGTATCATATATATCTTTCTTCGACCAATACAGATCCAAAATAGGTTTACGCACCAGCCCCATAGTAATAATGATTCCTAGAAATTTTCTGATCTCTTGAGCATCAGTTGGAACCCACTGATTCAATCGTGATCTTCTTGATGGTCATTTGTTTTCAATTACCTGTGCAGCAAATTTATTTGTTTCTGTAACTATATCTGCAATGATATCGTCAGACACAAATAACTGATATACATCAAGTGGTGTCACTTTGTTCTGTAAACCAGAAGGAGTCGGTTTTATAAGTAACTCTTCTTTACCAGTAAAAGAGAAAGTGCGTTGTTCTGCTCGAACAGGACCCCAAGTCGAGTCAGAATCTTTGTCAGGCGGAGCTGTACCTGCACCTTGTGTATTACCAGCATTAGACACATTTTCACCATTAGTTGAGTCATGTTCCTCGTCATATGATTCATCAGTACTAGAACTCTCTTCTGAACTCAGTTGAAAATCTCGATCATCATCATCAGAGGACTCATTTTCGTCTGAAGATTCATTCAGGTTCTGATTATTAGAGTTGTTACCTCTTTTTCCATAAAAGCATGACGGTTCCATTATGCCTTGAAAACATGAAAAAAATAACTGAACAGTTTATTTCATAAATACATCAACCAAATTCGTCTAGGAATCATGAGTAATGTGAGAACACATGAATGACTTCCACATTATAAGATTTGAATATAAATATTCCATTAGTTTTGTTCTATAAATATACATGCAAATTACATTTCTAATTCATTGTACTGAAACGTAACTAAATATATTAGTCTAAGAATAATTTTCCAAAATACAATAGCTAACAATAAGCCTGTAGTGATAAAATAAAGTTTGTGCTACCATATGGTACACGTCGCTCAGAGAAATAACATTTTCTCCTATGAACGATGTGTACCATATAAGTACACGCAGATTTTGGCGCACGTCGCTCATGATAGATAATATTATCACTCTATGCGACGTGTACCAAATATGATCACAAATTTTATGCTCTGATAGTAAAGAACTTACCTCTGTGCAGCGACACACACAACCTCACGCCTCCAGGTCTACTGTAACACTGGCAGTATTGGTTCAAACATGTCGCCCGCAGCCCTTAACATGGTACAGTAGGCATCGCGGTCAACGTGTTAATGGAGAAGAGTTAGTAGTGGAGTTCCACAGGGTTCAGTTTTAGGGCCAGTTTTGTTCCTTGTATATGTAAATGACCTACCAGAGTCTGTAAATTCATTCATGAATATGTTTGCAGATGATGCAAAGATTGTGAAGAAAGTAGGAAACAAGAACAATGGTAGAAAACTTCAGGAGGATCTAAATAATCTGCATGAGTGGTCAGAAAAGTGGCTAATGAAATTCAATTCTTCAAAATGTAAGGTAATGAGAATGGGTACAAGTGCAAGAAGGCCCAAGCTTGACTACTCGGTGGCTGGAGTACAACTTCAAGAGACAGAAAATGAGAGAGATCTAGGAGTAAACATACTGGCAGATTTGTCTCCAGAAATACATATAAATGGCATAGTAAGGGCAGAATATGCATTCTTATCAAATGTAAGGGTAGCCTTCAGGCACATGGACAAGGAAATGTTCAGAAATAATTATGTAACCTATGTGAGGCCAAAACTCGAATATGCAGCCCCCTTTTGGAATCCGCACTTGAAAAAGCACATAGCTAAGCTTGAAAAAGTTCAAAGACATGCCACGAAACTGGTGCCAGAAATACGCAATCTCAGTTATGATGAGAGGCTGAGGGAATTAGACTTACCATCACTCGAAGCTAGAAGAGTGAGGGGGGGATATGGTGACAGTCTTTAAATTCCTTCATGGTTATGATAGAGTGGATAGTGATCGATATTTTGATATGGCTGGCTCTAGAACTAGAGGTCATAGTTTGAAGCTTCGTAAGAAAACTTCTTTGCAGGATGTAAGGAAATACTTTTTCAGTGTAAGAGTAGTTGATAATTGGAATTGGCTAAGCGAGGAGGTAGTTAATGCTATCTCAATCCATAGTTTTAAGGACAGGTATGATAAGTATCACTAAGTATAAAATGGAACCGATGAGGAGACGGGAAGATACGAGCTTTGGGCTCTTTCCCGTAAGCACAATTAGGTAATCACAATTAGGTAATCACACACACATGGCTTCAGAGAAGGTAGATCAACAGTAACAAACTTATTAGAATTTTATGATGAGGTAAGCCGAATTTTACAGGAAAGAGAGGGCTGGGCAGATTGCATATTCCTAGACTTCCAGAAAGCGTTTGACACTGTTCCACAAGGGAGACTTATTAGGAAGCTGCAAGCAATGGCAAGAATAGGTAGAAATGTTTTGCAATGGATAAAAACTTACTTAGAAGTAAGGGAACAGAGGGTTAGAGTAAGACACTCAGTGTCTGAATGGAGAAGAGTTAGTAGTGGAGTTCCACACGGTTCAGGTTTAAGGCCACTTTTGTTCCTTGTATATGTAAATGACCTACCAGAGTCTGTAAATTCATTCATGAATATGTTTGCAGATGAAGCAAAGATTGTGGAGAAAGTAAAAAACGAGAACAATGGTAGAGAACTTCAGGAGGATCTAAATAATCTGCATGAGTGGTCAGAAATGTGGCTAATGAAATTCAATTCTTCAAAATGTAAGGTAATGAGAATGGGTACAAGTGCAAGAAGGCCCAAGCTTGACTACTCGGTGGCTGGAGTACAACTTCAAGAGACAGAAAATGAGAGAGATCTAGGAGTAAACATACTGGCAGATTTGTCTCAAGAAATACATATAAATGGCATAGTAAGGGCAGCATATTCATTCTTATCAAATGTAAGGGTAGCCTTCAGGCACATGGACAAGGAAATGTTCAGAAATATTTATGTAACCTACGTGAGACCAAAAATCGAATATGCAGCCCCCTTTTGGAATCCACACTTGAAAAAGCACATAGCTAAGCTTGAAAAAGTTCAAAGACGTGCCACAAAAGTGGTGCCAGAAATACACAATCTCAGTTATGATGAGAGGCTGAGGGAATTAGAGTTACCATCACTCGAAGGTAGAAGATTGAGGGGGGATATGGTGACAGTCTTTAAATTCTTTCATGGTTATGATAGAGTGGATAGTGATCGATATTTTGATATGGCTGGCTCTAGAACTAGAGGTCATAGTTTGAAGCTTCGTAAGAAAACTTCTTTGCAAGATGTAAGGAAATTATTTTTCAGTGTAAGAGTAGTTGATAATTGGAACTTGCTAAGCTAGGAGGTAGTTAATGGTATCTCAAATTATAGTTTTAAGGACAGGTATGATAAGTATCACTAAGTATAAAATGGAACCGATGAGGAGACGGGAAGATACGTGTTTGGGGCTCTTTCCCGTAAACACAATTAGGTAATCACAATTAGGTAGTCACACACACACATGAAAACTTCCTTTGCTGATGCACTAAAGGGGAATGTGGCAGTAAAAGAGGCTGTAAAGGTGGTGGCACTGGAAAACATACAAACAGTTGACTATAAAGAGACAGTAATCGAAAAAATGAAAGACGTTGTGATGGAAAGGGCAAACCAACTCATCAAACAGGCACTTGATAAAGAGAAGACAGTGGTAATCTCAGGCATCAGCGAATTCCAGGAGCCAACATGGCAGGGGAGACTTGAAGAAAATAAGTCTAGGGTTGTAGACCTGATAAGAAAGCTTGGAGTAGTTTGTGGTCCTGAGGTATTGTAAACATACACCAACTAGGTAAATATTCGAGGTAAGGAAAGCCGAGACCAACAAAAGTAACCTTTGAGAGAGGGGAAACATGTAGGGAAATATTGTTGAGAAAAAAAAGCCTAAAAGACCTTCAAGAATTCAAAGAAGTGTTCATTAGACGATACAGAACACAGGGAGAGATGGGAAAGATCAAAAACTTGTTGGAAGAGGCAAGAAGGTTAAATGAGGAAAGAAATGAAGAAGAGAAGAAAAATTTTCATTTCAGAGTTCTTCCAGAGAAAGGGGAGATAAAGAAGATAATGACAGAAGATCAGGGGATGGGGCCTCATTAAGATTGTTATACACAAATGCTGATGAATTAGCTGGTAAGGCAGTAGAATTAAAAGATAGGATTCACAACAATAAGGCAGATATAGTAGCAATTACAGAGACTAAGTTGAGTGAGGACATAAACAGTGTCACAGTTTTTCCTAAGGGATTTAGAATATTAAGGGTTGAAAGATCTGAGAGGACTGGTGGAGGGATAGCACTGCTCATAAGTGAAAGGATTCAAGTTGAAGAAATAAACTTGGCTATAGAAAGTGAGTTCAAGGAATTTCTTGTTTCTCGCATAAATACTGGGTCAGATATCATTATAATAACTGTTGTATATAACCCACCAAGGAACCAGAATAGGCTAGAAGTTTATGAGGAAAGTCATATGGGTACTATTGAAATAATAAATTCAGATGTTAACATGGTACAGGAGAAAAAATGTAGGATTTTGATTATGGGAGATTTTAATCATAAAGAGATAGATTGGATAAATCTTTACCCACACAGTGGTGAGGATTCATTCGGGGCAAGATTCCTAGATTGCGTACAAGGGAATTTCCTACACCAACATGTAATGGAACCAACGAGGGCCAGGGGCGGGGATGAGCCATCAATACTTGATCTAGTATTCACAGACAATGTGTTGGATATTGAAAAAATTGAGTATGAACCACCAATTGGAAAGAGTGACCACTGGGGGGGGGGTTTCTAGTGAACTAGAAACCAGAATTTCTAAACAAGAAGATAAAAACAAACAGCTGAACGACAACCTAAATGAATTAGATGTTAGTTCACTGCTCTCTTCTGAGAGAGACGAGATTGCAGCTTGGAATGTCCAAATTAAGGAAAAAATTGAACAGTTTAGAAAAGAGTTCTAGGAGCTGAATATGGAATATGATGCCATGAAAACTTCCTTTGCTGATGCACTAAAGGGGAATGTGGCAGTAAAAGAGGCTGTAAAGGTGGTGGCACTGGAAAACATACATACAGTTGACTATAAAGAGACAGTAATCGAAAAAATGAAGGATGTTGTGATGGAAAGGGCAAATCCAATGATTAAACAGGCACTTGATAAAAAGAAGACAGTGGTAATCTCAGGTATTAGCGAATCTCAGGAGCCAACATGGCAGGGGAGACTTGAAAAAAATAAAGCTAGGGTTGTAGACCTGATAAAAAGCTTGGAGTAGTTTGTGGTCCTGAGGATATTGTAAACATTCACCAACTAGGCAAATATTCGAGGGAAGGAAAGCTGAGACCAACAAAGTAACCTTTGAGAGAGGGGAAACATGTAGGGATATATTTTTGAGAAAAAAAAGTCTAAAAGACCTTCAAGAATTCAAAGAAGTGTTCATTAGACAATACAGAACACAGGGAGAGATGGGAAAGATCAAAAACTTGTTGCAAGAGGCAAGAAGGTTAAATGAGGAAAGAAATGAAGAAGAGAAAAAAAAATTTCATTTCAGAGTTCTTCCAGAGAAAGGGGAGATAAAGAAGATAATGACAGAAGATCAGGGGATGGGGCCTCATTAAGATTGTTATACACAAATGCTGATGGATTAGCTGGTAAGGCAGTAGAATTAAAAGATAGGAGTCACAAAAATAAGGCAGATATAGTAGCAATTACAGAGGCTAAGTTGAGTGAGGCCATAAACAGTATCACAGTTTTTCTTAAGGGCTTCAGAATATTAAGGGTTGAAAGATCTGAGAGGACTGGTGGAGGGATAACACTGCTCATAAGTGAAAGGATTCAAGTTGAAGAAATAAACTTGGCTATAGAAAGTGAGTACAAGGAATTTCTTGTTGCTCGCATAAATACTGGGTCAGATATCATTATAATAACTGTTGTATATAACCCACCAAGGAACCAGAATAGACTAGAAGTTTATGAGGAGAGTCATATAGATACTATTGAAGTCATAAACTCAGCTGTTAACATGGCATGAGAGAGAAAATGTAGGATTTTGATTATGGGGGATTTAAATCATAAAGAGATAGTTTGGATAACTCTTGACCCACACAGTGGTGAGGATTCATTCGGGGCAAGATTCCTAGATTGCGTACAAGGGAATTTCCTACACCAACATGTAATGGAACCAACAAGGGCCAGGGGTGGGGATGAGCCATCAAAACTTGATCTAGTTTTCATAGATAATGTGTTGGATATTGGAAAAATTGAGTATGAACCACCAATTGGAAAGAGTGACCACTGTGTGTAGTTGATGGAGTATATCATTGAAGATATTCTGCCTGAGAGTAGAGGCACTGAGGACATGAGGAAGAACTATCTGAAAGGAGATTACATCAAAATGAATGAGCTTTTTGCAGTTATTGACTGGAGAACCATATTTTACAGCAAATCTGTACAAGAAATGTATGACATCTTTTGTGAGAAATATGGGAAGATAGTAGATTGTTGCATACCTTTCACCAAAGTAGGTGTAATTCATGCCAGAGAGAAATGGTTCGATAATGAGTGCAAAAGAGCTAAGGAGTGGAGAGACAAATGCTGGAAAAGGTATAGGAGGAGAAAAAAACATAAATGCCTTTCAAACCTACAAAAGACCAACAAATGATTACCTAAGTAAAAGAAGAGAGGCTGAGAAAGACTATGAGAGGAACATTACCAGGAAGGCTAAAGAAAATCACAAGCTTTTCCACAGCTTTATCAGAGGAAAACTGAAGGTAAAAGAATAGGTTTTAAGGCTAAAGAGAGCGGATGGAAGCATCACTGAGACGGATGAAGAGATCTGCAAAGAATTGAACAAGGAGTTTCAGTCAGTATTTACAGTAGAAAATACCCCACTACGTCAGATTGCAGAGATAGAAGCTCAAGGGCCGGTATTAGAGAACATCAACCTTACAGCCACAGAGGTATGCAAAACGCTGATGGAGTTAGATGTTCATAAAGCTACAGGTCCTGATGACATATCCCCTCATGCGCTTAAAAAACGCACAAACTCAATATCAGTGGCACTAAGTATCATATTTAAAAAGTCACTGGAGTCAGGGGAGATTCCAAGTTGCCGGAAACAAGCAAACGTGATACCTATCTTCAAAAAGGGAAGGAGGGATACGGCTCTGAAATATAGACCAGTTTCCTTGACCAGCATAGTTTGCAAAGTTATGGAGAAACTAATAAGGAAACATATCTCTCTTCACTTGGAATCCTTCAACTTTTTGTCAATGAGGCAACATGGCTTTAGAGAAGATAGATCAACAGTAACAAACTTATTAGAATTTTATGATGAGTTAAGCCGAATCTTACAGGAAAGAGAGGGCTGGGCAGATTGCATATTCCTAGACTTCCAGAAAGCGTTTGACACTGTTCCACATGGGAGACTTATTAGGAAAAGGTGGAAATGTCTTGAAATGGATAAACACTTATTTAGAAGGAAGGGAACAGAGGGTTAGAGTAAGACACCCAGTGTCTGAATGGAGAAGAGTTAGTAGTGGAGTTCCTCAGGGTTCAGTTTTAGGGCCACTTTTGTTCCTTGTATATGTAAATGACCTACCAGAGTCTGTAAATTCTTTCATGAATATGTTTGCAGATGATGCAAAGATTGTGAAGAAAGTAGGAAATAAGAACAATGGTAGAGAACTTCACGAAGATCTAAATTGTCTGCATGAGTGGTTAGAAAAGTGGCTAATATAATTCAATTCTTCAAAATGTAAGGTAATGAGATTGGGTACAAGTGCAAGAAGGACCAAGCTTGACTACTTCGGTGGCTGGAGTACAACTTCAAGAGACAGAAAATGAGAGAGATCTAGGAGTAAACATACTGGCAGATTTGTCTCCAGAAATACATATAAATGGCATAGTAAGGGCAGCATATTCATTCTTATCAAATATAAGGGTAGCTTTCAGGCACATGGACAAGGAAATGTTCAGAAATATTTATGTAACCTATGTGAGGCCAAAACTCGAATATGCAGCCCCCTTTTGGAATCCGCACTTGAAAAATCACATAGCTAAGCTTGAAAAAGTTCAAAGACGTGCCACGAAACTGGTGCCAGAAATACGCAATCTCAGTTATGATGAGGGGCTGAGGGAATTAGAGTTACCATCACTCGAAGGTAGAAGATTGAGGGGGGATATGGTGACAGTCTTTAAATTCCTTCATGGTTATGATAGAGTGGATAGTGATCGATATTTTGATATGGCAAGTCTAGAACTAGAGGTCATAGTTTGAAGCTTTGTAAGAAAACTTCTTTGCAGGATGTAAGAAAATACTTTTTCAGTGTAATAGTGGGTAATAATTGGAATTGGCTAAGCGAGGAGGTAGTTAATGTTATCCCAATCAATAGTTTTAAGGACAGGTATGATAAGTATCACTAAGTAGAAACTGGAACCGATGAGGAGATGGGAAGATACGAGCTTTGGGCTCTTTCCCGTAAACACAATTAGGTAATCACAATTAGGTAATCACACACTGAGGGAAACTGAAGGTAAAAGAACAGGATTTAAAGTTTAAGAGAGCAGATTGATGCATCACCGAGATGCATGAAGAGATTTACAAAGAATTGAGCAATGAATTTCAGTCAGTATTTACAGTATTAAATACCCCACCCCCTCAGATTTTAGAGATAGAAGCTCATGGGCCGGTATTAGAGAATATCATCCTTTCAGCCACAGAGGTATGCAAAGCGCTGATTGAGTTCGATGTTCATAAATCTACAGGATCTGATAATATATCCCCTCATGTACTTAAAAATATGTGCAGTTCAATATCAGCGGCACTAAGTGCCATATTTAAAAAGTCGCTGGAGTCAGGGGAGATTCCAAGATGCTGGAAACAAGCGAACGTGATACCTGTATTAAAAAAAGGGAGGGAGGGATACGGCTCTAACCTATAGACTTATATCCTTGACCAGCATAGTTTACAAAGTTATGTAGAAATCACCAAGGAAACATATCTCTCTTCACTTGGAATCCTTCAACTTTTTGTCAGTGAGACATCATGGCTTCAGAGAAAGTAGATCAACAGTAACAAACTTATCAGAATTTTATGGTGAGGTAAGCCAAATCTTACAGGAAAGAGAGGGCTGGGCAGATTGCATATTCCTAGACTTCCAGAAAGCGTTTGACACTGTCCCACAATGGAGACTTATTAGGAAACTTCAAACAATGGCAAGAATAGGTGGAAATGTCTTGAAATGGATAAAAAACATACTTAGAAGGAAGGGAACAGAGGGTTAGAATAAGACACTCAATGTCTGAATGGAGATGAGTTTGTGGTGGTGTTCCACAAGGTTCAGGTTTAGGGCCACTTTTGTTCCTTGTATATGTAAATGACCTACCAGAGCATATAAATTCATTCATGAATATGTTTGCAGATGATGCAAAGATTGTAAATAAAGTAAGAAATGAGAACAATGGTATAGAACTTCAGGAAGATCTAAATAGTATTACACCCAGGTCTGACTGGTAAATGCCAAATTTAAGTTTTTCATTCCCGGGACCCAGGACTAATATATGACCATGAGGCAATGGATAAATACCCTTATCTGACTCAAAATAGTGAAGGGTATGGAAATAAGGTGAACAATTTATAACAATTGTAATATCAATTTCACCTAATACAATAGGAATTATAATCTGAGATTTACAAACCTACAGATTAACAAAACAGACATAAACACATTACCTTAATATAAACCTATAGATTAATAAAAACAGACATAAACACATTACCTTAATATAAACCTACAGATTAACAAAAACAGACAAAAACACATTACCTTAATATAAACCTACAGATTAACAAATCAGACAAAACACATTACATTTATATAAAATTACAGATTAATTAAAACAGACAAAAACACATCAAGGAATTAATAATGATAATTACTATAACTTTTAACTAACATAAAAAATGAAATGGAATCTGGGAGGAGAGCAATAAACTAATACACAACAAAGACTATACACTTCAAAAACAAGGAGCTCTAGGTGGAAGAAAAATATAAGCTTGGCCGGGGAATATACTCCTGGTATAACGTGATGATCGCTGGACTGGAACTGTACTTTGTCGCCGTTGTTCTTGTATTTAAAGCCTCGGACAGTGGTGAAGGCAGTGGGGTTAAGACGGTCAGCTGAAGTACAGTCGAGAGTAAGGCCAGAAACTTCATTATGATCGGCTGTTCGAGGTGAAATAAACGCTGATTGGTTGAGCAGCGGAATAGGTAGTCAAAAGGGTTAACAAGCTTGTGTGGGGTTGTAACAATAGTCTGCGTGAGTGATCAGAGAAATGGATAATAAAATTCAGTACTTCGAAATGTGAGGTAATGAGAATGGGTACAAGTGCAAGAAGGCCCAAGCTTGACTACTCGGTGGCAGGAGTACAACTTCAAAAGACAGAGAATGAAAAAGATTTAGGAGTAAACATACTGGCCGATTTGTCTCCAGAAATGCATATAAATGGCATAGTAAGGGCAGCATATGCTTTCTTAGGAAATGTAAGGGCAGCCTTCAGGCAAATGGACAAGGAAATTATCAGAAGTATTTATGTAACCTATGTGAGGACAAAATTTGAATATGTAGCCCCCTTTTGAAATCCGCACTTAAAATAGCACGTAGTTAAGATGGAAAAAGTTCAAAGACATGCCACGAAACTGGTATCAGAGATACGCAATCTTAGTTATGATGAGAGGCTGAGGGAATTAGGCTTGCCATCACTCGAAGCTAGAAGATTGAGGGGAGACAGGGTGACATTCTTTAAATTTCTTCAAGGTTATGACAGAGTGGATAGGGATCGATGTTTTGATATGGCTGGCACTAGAACTAGAGGTCATAGTTTGAAGCTTCTTAAGAAAACTTTTTACAGGATGTAAGGAAGTACTTTTTTAGTGTAAGAGTAGTTGATAATTGGAATTGGCTAAGCGAGGAGGTAGTTAATGCTATCTCAATACATAGATATAAGGACAAATATGATGAATATTACTAAGTACAAAATGGACCCGATGAGGAGACGGGAAGTTACGAGGTTGGGGCTCTTTCCCGTAAGCACAAGTAGGTAATGACACACACACACACACACACACACACACACACACACACACACACACACACACACACACACACACACACACATGTATATATATATATATATATATATATATATATATATATATATATATATATATATATATATATTTATATATATATATATATATATATATATATATATATATATATATATATATATATATATATATATATATATATATATATATATATATATATATATATATATATATATATATATATATATATATATATATATATATATATATATATATATATATATATATATATATATATATATATATATATATATATATATATATATATATATATATATATATATATATATATATATATATATATATATATATATATATATATATAATATATATATATATATATATATATATATATATATATATATATATATATATATATATATATATATATATATATATATATATATATATATATATATATATATATATATATATATATATATATATATATATATATATATATATATATATATATATATATATATATATATATATATATATATATATATATATATATATATATATATATATACACACACACATTAGATGTTAGTTCACTGCTCTCTTCTGAGAGAGACGAGATTGCTGCTTGGAATGTCCAGATTAAGGAAAACATTGAACAGTTCAGAAAAGAGTTCCAGGAGCTGAATATGGAAAATGATGCCATGAAAACCTCCTTTGCTGATGCACTAAAGGGGAATGTGGCAGTAAAAGAGGCTGTAAAGGTGGTGGCACTGGAAAACATACAAACAGTTGACTATAAAGAGACAGTAATCGAAAAAATGAAAGACGTTGTGATGGAAAGGGCAAACCCACTCATCAGACAGGCACTTGATAAGGAGAAGACAGTGGTAATCTCAGGCATAAGCGAGTCCCAGGAGCCAACATGGCAGGGGAGACTTGAAGAAAATAAAGCTAGGGTTGTAGACCTGATAAGAAAGCTTGGAGTAGTATGTGGTCCTGAGGATATTATAAACATACACCAACTAGGTAAATATTCGAGGTAAGGAAAGCCGAGACCAACAAAAGTAACCTTTGAGAGAGGGGAAACATGTAGGGAAATATTGTTGAGAAAAAAAAGTCTAAAAGACCTTCAAGAATTCAAAGAAGTGTTCATTAGACAATACAGAACACAGGAAGAGATGGGAAAGATCAAAAACTTGTTGCAAGAGGCAAGAAGGTTAAATGATGAAAGAAATGAAGAAGAGAAGAAAAATTTTCATTACAGAGTTCTTCCAGACAAAGGGGAGATAAAGAAGATAATGACAGAAGATCAGGGGATGGGGCCTCATTAAGATTGTTATACACAAATGCTGATGGATTAGCTGGTAAGGCAGTAGAATTAAAAGATAGGATTCACAACAGTAAGGCAGATATAGTAGCAATTACAGAGACTAAGTTGAGTGAGGACATAAACAGTGTCACAGTTTTTCCTAAGGGTTTTAGAATACTAAGGGTTGAAAGATCTGAGAGGACTGGTGGAGGGATAGCACTGCTCATAAGTGAAAGGATTCAAGTCGAAGAAATAAACTTGGCTATAGAAAGTGAGTTCAAGGAATTTCTTGTTGCTCGCATAAATACTGGGTCAGAGAGCATTATAATAACTGTTGTATACAACCCACCAAGGAACCAAAATAGGCTTGAAGTTTATGAGGAAAGTCATATAGGTACTATTGAAGTCATAAACTCAGTTGTTAACATGGCACGGGAAAAAAATGTAGGATTTTGATTATGGGAGACTTTAATCATAAAGAGATAGATTGGATAAATCTTGACCCACACAGTGGTGAGGACTCATTCGGGGCAAGATTCCTAGATTGCGTACAAGGGAATTTCCTACACCAACATGTAATGGAACCAACAAGGGCCAGGGGTGGGGATGAGCCATCACTACTTGATCTAGTGTTCACAGATAATGTGTTGGATATTGAAAATTTGAGTATGAACCACCAATTGGAAAGAGTGACCACTGTGTGTAGTTGATGGAGTATATCATTGAAGATATTCTTCCTGAGAGTAGAGCCTCTGAGGACATGAGGAGGAACTATCGGAAAGGAGATTACATCAAAATGAATGAGCTTTTTGCAGTTATTGACTGGAGAACCTTATTTTACAACAAATCTGTACAAGAAATGTATGACATCTTTTGTGAGAAATATGGGAAGATAGTAGATTGCTGCATACCTGTCACCAAAGTAGGTGTAATTCATGCCAGAGAGAAATGGTTCGATAATGGGTGTAAAAAAGCTAAGGAGTGGAGAGACAAATGCTGGAAAAGGTATAGGAGGAGAAAAAACATAAATGCCTGGCAAACCTACAAAAGAGCAAGAAATGACTACCTAAGTAAAAGGAGAGAGGCAGAGAGAGACTATGAGAGGAACATCACCAGGAAGGCTAAAGAAAATCCCAAGCTTTTCCACAGCTTTATCAGAGGAAAACTGAAGGTAAAAGAACAGGCTTTAAGGCTAAAGAGAGCGGATGGAAGCATCACTGAGACGGATGAAGAGATCTGCAAAGAATTGAAGAAGGAGTTTCAGTCAGTATTTACAGTAGAAAATACCCCACCCCCTCAGATTGCAGTGATAGAAGCTCAAGGGCCGGTATTAGAGAACATCAACCTTACAGCCACAGAGGTATGCAAAGCGCTGATGGATTTAGATGTTCATAAAGCTACAGGTCCTGATGACATATCCCCTCATGTGCTTAAAAAATGCGCAAACACAATATCAGTGGCACTAAGTATCATATTTAAGGAGTCACTGGAGTCAGGGGAGATTCCAAGATGCTGGAAACAAGCAAATGTGATACCTATCTTTTAAAAGGGAAGGAGGGATACGGCTCTGAACTATAGACCAGTTTCCTTGACCAGCATAGTTTGCAAAGTTATGGAGAAACTACTAAGGAAACATATCTCTCTTCACTTGGAATCCTTCAACTTTTTGTCAGTGAGGCAACATGGCTTCAGAGAAGGTAGATCAACAGTAAAAAACTTA
>JAXCGZ010022829.1:62500-113991 GCA_037179515.1 Halocaridina rubra | reverse complement strand
AGCCTCTGTTGACATTGAGCGAAACACTCTGTCACACTACGTCTAGTGAATCTGCATCTATTAAAGTTGGTGATATTTGAATATTCCTTCCTTGAATAAGCATGAAGGGGTCAAGGCTACTGCATTACTTAAATCTCAGCATAGCTAATTTAGAGCCCTGTTGTTTACTATTGCCTCTGTTTCACTAAGTAGTACTTCAACTTCATCTGCAGAAATCCTACATTTGAACAATGCCTCATGTAACACACCCTTTATGATTCCAATGAGCCTTTCATAGAATCCTCCTTACCAGGGTGCTCTAGGAGCAATGAATTTACAATCAATGTTGAGATGTTTCATAAACTTTTGAATAGATGGCTCCTTTACTAAGTCCTTCAAAAACGTGGAGGTGACAGTGAAGTTTGTAATATTATATGATATAGTTAGTTTTGAAAAAGAATGTCTTGCTATGAACTTCCTAAATAGTAACAGGAGGGTTTCAGCAGTTGGGCCATTGATTCAGTTGTCAGCCACATGTTCAAATCGTTATTGCGTAGGAGATCCAATTTGGTTTGCAAGAAAGCTCCCTAATCAAGACTTCTTCAGAGGGAATGCCTTGATTTGTCAATATATTACATATCTCTCTCTCAAAGGGGTTGCCAGGAATGCGAATATATATTTGAACTGTTACCCTGGCACTTGCATCATTGGGTAACTGTGGCTGTGGGGGAGAGGACTTCAATGGAATGTTTAGATTAGAGACTGCTTCTATTTTGTCTTTTCTATTTTCTTCACTGTTTTGCATCCTATAGGTGGGTTGGTTATTTGTGCTGGACAGTGTAATTTGGTTGTCCTGGTTAGTGTTAGTTCTTGTGTTGCTAGGAGTAGTAGAGAAGGGCTCTATATCTTCTTCGCTGTATTGCAACCCTTTACTAGATTGGTTATTTGTGTTGGAAAGAATCTTGTTCTGGTTAGTGCCTGTTGTTTTGTTGTTAGGAGTAGTGAAAAAGGACGCTGTTGTTTCTTTGCTATTTTGTAACCTGTTCCTGAATTTATTATTTGTGCTAGATGGTGTAGTTAGTTTGTCTTGTTGTTATCACTTTTACCTGGATCTACCTCTTCTTCACTAGCACTGTCACATTCGTCTTTCAATACACTGAAGGAATTGTAAGTAAAGACAGAATACCTAGTTTACAAAACCTGAGGGTTGTTGATAGAAGGGATATCATCGTTGTTAGGTGACATCACTGAATTGAGAGGTTGAGATGCTTTTATATAGTTTCAACCTAGAATTATCACTTTTAAGTAGGACAATGTCTGATTCTAGCAATCCCACCTTATGTTGTAAGGTTTTCACCTCTTCAGCATTTGCTTCCAAAATTATCACCTTATCTGTAAGACTTTCTATCACTCGATGTAGGTTCCCTAGGTCGTGTGTTTATTAAACTCTATTGGTTTTACAACCAAAGTTTGAGATTGAAAGAGTTTGTCAAGTTCTCCATTTGATGAGGTATTCAGAACACTTGTGCTAAAAATGATTATATTTGAAATTATTATTTTTTAATTGCCTTTTAATGATGCGCTTACCACTGTGTTGTGGAAAGAGTTCCACTACCTTTGAAAGCAATAGGTGACTTGTTTTGTACAGAGTGGCTATTCTGATTTTTTCCAAATTCCCTTTTGATGTCATGACGTGAATATTCGAAAATTGTGTCCAGAGATGAAGTAAACACTTCAGGTAAAATATCAGTATCTACGCTCGAAAGGTCACAAAGGTTAACTTTTTCTGAAGAGGACTTACCTTCTTCAATGTAACATTGCATCTTTCAGTATTCTACTTATATCTGCAACTCTATTCTTCACATACACTGTTTCGCATTTACAATTAACTATCCATGGAATAGAAATGGAACTATCAGACCATAAGGTTACGCTTTCATATTCCGTTTGAACTCATGAACCAAATAATCAATTAAATGACTTCCAATATACAGAGTAGTGAGTCTGAGTTGCGGTAAACTTCAGTTTATAATGGTACAATCTTCGCTATGGAGACAAGAACATGACTTCCACCATCTGATACTACGTAAGCAACAGCACCATAGACTTTACTAGAAGCATCACAAAATATATGCAAGTCTCCTGAAGAGGAACTACTGACATTCCGAGGAAATTCCACTTCACTTACAGAACTGAATTCTGTCTGTAATTTATTCCATTTTTCATTGTATACTTCTGGTAACTGATCATCTCATGATAGCTTCCTTTGATTAGCAAGGGTGAAACTAGACTTATGGGGTCAGAAACTGAACTCACCAGTGAAAAAAGTTTTATTTTGGTTAAAACTTCTTCTCTGCTTTTCAAACTTTTCATAGATAATCTGCCTGTGTTAACATTCTAGTTTAAACTTAGGACTGTCGATTCAAAGGGTCTAGGATTTTCAGTAAAGCACTGATCAATTACTTTTTGAAGTCTTGTGTTGTTGGGATTCCATGCTTGTAGTGGCACTTTGGCCCTTGCTAACTCCTCATTATCAGTATGGAATATAACAAACAGTTTCTCTTCATTGCTGCAAACACCCAACAAATTATCTACATAAAAATTATCCTGTGCCTCTTTCCCTAGAGTAGCTTAGGGGGAGAAATGGACTCGATGTAGATCAAAGGAGCACAGCTTTAAATCTAGGAACACCAACCTTTATGGTTTCACATCCTTTACCAAGAAAAATCGTGTAAAATCACGTTCAATTTCTTGAAGAACTACTTGAAGAAATGCTTTCACAATATCAGCTGTGTAGGCAAACTGAACGTTGTCTAAGTTTGATCAAGGTATCCATTAATTTCTTCGTAAGAGATGGGCCATTAAATAGGCAATCATTTAATGAGAACTTTTGGGGCCTTGACTTTGAACTACAATTGAATACCACTCTCCAAGGAGTTGGCACTGTGTGCTTGCTACCACATGATGAAAAAGATAATGACAGTTATTTAAAGTTGGGTTTGTTTCTTCAACTCTCTCAATAAATCCTAGGTTTAGTTGTTCTTTGATTATATTATCATACTGTTGAAATTTGATGGGATCCCTTTCCAGCTGTTCTAGTAGAGACTTCAATTGTCCAAAGGCTCTCTGAAAATTGTGTGGGAGAGGTGGGTGGATAGGCTTCCAGGGAAGTCTTACCCAATATTGTCCACTTTCATTTGTAACTTTTCCAACATTATCATCAAATATACCACCATATTTAATAAATAACTCCTCTGTTGTGCATGATTTCTGTGATATCTCATTTTCCTTTAGTAGTCCTGGCAAATCTACTGGTACTATTTTCAACCAAGATAGACCCATTAGAGCTGGTCTGTTACTTGTTACTACCGACGAAGACAGATTTTCATACACTTTATTCCTATACTCTACCTTTACAGTTGCGGACCCTTTTAAACCTATATTCTGGTTATTGTAGTCCTTTAAAATATATGTGCTGGGCTGCATAGTTAAACCTGGAATTTTTACAGCAATGTTTTCAGGATGACTGATACTTGAACACCTGTATCCAATAACATGGGCACTACTTGACCATTTAATATCACATCTACAAACATATGGTCATCACTTTGCCTATTTCTATAAACCTTGATCACATATCCTTCACTATCATTTTTGCATTCTTGTATTATTTTTCGAACCGATGGTTGACTTCTTGAAAAATACATTTTAGCAAAATGACTTATTTTCTTACATTTACTACACTCTTTGTCTTTGGCTTGACCTCTGTTCAGCTCAAAATATCTGTGTCCTTTACTACCACATCTGGTACAATCATCAGCAGAATATTACCATTAGGCTTGACTTGACTTAGGATGGGATAGGAAAGGAGGGGAAAAAGGAGAGAGGATTAAGGAAATAAGGGAATTGGAGGGAAAACCACTAAAATTAATTAAAGTAAGATAAAAAAAAAAAGGGGGCAAACCATTAGGCTTACGCTGCCTCTTGTACTGAGTGTTCTGAGACCGCTGTCTGTCTACTATCAGACTTACCTATGTTAGCTTTCGGTCTAAAATTATTCTGACCTTGTTCATTACTCCACTTGGACAAAAAATTATTCCTATTGTTATAGTACTAGCCTGAATATCAGCTGCTTCCATTGCTATGGCTATTTTTAGCAGGTTATTCTCGCCCTCAGAGTTTTTTCCTAATTTTTGGAGAAGAGCACTTCTCAATTACCTGATTAAATATAGCATCATTTGCACAATAATTATCATAGTCACAAGTACTGGCTAGTTTTTTCAACCTAGTAACCTAAACTTCTGTGCTCTCATAATTTTCTTGCCCTAACTGTCAAAAATGAAACCGTTCATACCTGACATTAACTTGTGGAGTGAAATTAGTATCAAACGTTTCTAAGCACTCCTCCAGAGTACCTACGGGACCAGCTAAGGTCCCAAGAATTTCTTGGACTTCAGTACTTGCTATATATAGCAACAGTGCACATTTTTGCTTAGCATTGGTAACGGCTGTGGCATTCAGATAGTAATGGAAGCTCTTTTTCCACTTTTTCCATCATGAATCAAGGTTTGTGAGATCGGTATTTATCGTGAATGATGTGGGTGGTGGAATATTTAGCGGCATCTTGTATTGGAGTCATCACCTATCAACTGGTCCTACATCGGCGATAGCAATGTTGTTGTTATATGATGTTCTCCCTTGAGGGTGAGCTGACCTTTCCTTTTTGGCCCGCAGGTAGGGTAAGATTTGTTGATTGAAGGCAGTATTCACTCTTGAGGGTGAATGGGTTTTCCTATTTTAGCACGGAGGTGGGGTGAAATTTGCTTATTGTTGGTGATATTCGCTCTTGAGGGCGATTGGACTTTCTTATTTTGGCCTGCAGGCGAGGTTGTGCAAAACTGTAAAGATAGTGGAAAACATAAATTTTCAGTTGAGGATTATTAGTTTACATCAAACAATTTAATGAATTATCTGTTTTGGTGGTGAAAGAGAGTTATTACATAGTTATCTTGGTGGAGGGTATTGGCTGATGATATTTAGTAGACTGTTCATGTATTTGTTTGTTGCTAGTCTGATTATGGAGCAAGCAACAAGAAGAGCATTTAAATCTTCTCTGAGTGTTGTGGGGGGACCAGTTTTCCATCAGATTTCTGAAAGGAATTGCATTCGAGGATGTAGTGGAGTAGTGGATGTGGTGAGGCTACCTGGCAGAAGGTGCATTCCCTGATGATATCATCCACTATTCGCCAGGTGCACTTGTATCTGAGTCTCAGACGGTACACATTGACCGCCGTGCTTTGTCGAAGATTCTTAGGCAGGGTGATTCGCTGAAGATCAGTGGTGGCTTTGTACCACCAGGTGGAGAGAGAGCCAATGTCAGTGCACAGGTTGTGTTTAGTTATTAAGATGTTAAGGAGTGACTTGGTGGCTTTGGTGTTTACCTGTTGAATCCCAGGAGGCAGAGATATTTAGATCTCTGCTCTAAGAGTGGCTTGTTTCCGGTGGTGAAGGTGGCAGCTGAGACTCCAGTTTCTTGATTTACTGAGCCGTCAGTGTAGAAGACTTGAGAATTCGGCCTGCTCCAGCTCTGAATTTTGTCCTTGTATATGTTTTTTAAGGATAAGCGGGTTTACCAAGCCTTTTGGGTTGTCAGGGAGCTCGATCTTTATGTCAAGTGGTTGGTCATTCCATGGGGATGGCTATCGGTATTCAGAAAGCGGGGTGTCCTGTATCTTGGCTAGGATGTCCTCCCTGACTGGCAGTGCTTGCAGGCCAGTGCAGACATTGGCTGCTCAGGTTCTAGGATGGTGGTTGGGGTGGCGATTGAGGGCTAGCTGGAGATTTGTGCCAGCAAGGCATTTATGTTGGGCAGTGGTGGTTTTGGCCACAAAGAGGGTCAGTCTTTGCTGAGCTCTGAGTTTTAGTGGCATGAGTCCCGATTCCATCTGGTTGTTTTCTCTCTTGGTCCACATGGGGGCTCCTAGCATGGTACACATGGCGTTGTTTTGAATGACTTCTATCTTGTCCCATTGTTGGTCTTTTAGTAGCCAGAGTGTGGGACAAGCATAGTCTATGAGGCTGCGTATGGCTTGTACATAGAAGGTTTTGAGGACATTAAAGGATGCAGTAGTGATAGGACCTCCTCCATCCTCTCTGCCAGCAGTTGAAGCCAACCGAGTTTCTACAAAAAACGAGCTTTAGAATTTCTGTTCTCTTTCTTTCTCTTTCACAAGAGCCGAAGAAAGAAACAGAAAGATTGTTATTGTGTTCCCGTTTTTGTTTTAGTGAAAACAAGTGACTGAGTGTGCTCTATAACCCTAAATATTTCTGCTGCTCTTCTCTCTCTTTTATAGGAGTTGGGAAGAGAAAGAGAAATAGGAAGTGTTCAAGTTTCTGCTTTGTTTTTATCTCTTTTGCGATAGGTAGTTGAAGCCTCTTCCTACCAGTGAAGTAAATATCCCCTCCTCCACTTCTTCCCCAATCTAAAGTGAAAGTTTCTACAAAGAAAAAACGAGCCTATGTATCTCTGTTTTCTCTTCTTCCTCTCTCACGAGAGCCAGAGGAAGAAACAGAAAGATGGCCTTTGTTTTGTTTAGTTTTTGTGCTTTTTGTTGTTTTGGTTTAGTTGAACACACGTTATTGTGTGTTCCATACTTCTATAGAAAGCGTCAAGTTTTCATTTTTGCATTTATTTTTTCCGTTTGCTTTTCCCTCTTTTAAGAAAGCTGGGAAGAGAAATAAAAAGACCACTTGGTGTTGAGCATACTTTGTAGTGTGCCTCATAACCGAGGTGATCCATTGTATTTTTTCTGTTTGCCTTTCTCTCTCTCACGAGAGTTGGGAAGAAAGAAGGCTGTTTTTGTGATAAAGTATTGTAGTATTCCAATTAACTAAAGTGTTCCAGCCACAAGGCTCCTATATTTTATCAAACAAAATTGACAAACAAGCAGTGCAAGTGATATAATATGCTTAGAGAAATCTGTGGACATCCATGACTAGCTTTAGTCATGGCCTCTACCGCTTCTCCTGCTCCCCCCCAGAGGGGGGAATTGAACTCGACCCTCCTCAAGAGGGGTGGACGGTTGTAGGGAAGAAGAGGCCAAGGTCGGCCTCTGGCAGCAACCAGGAAAGTGCTGCTGCCCCAGTTCCCCCCTCCCCTCCAGCCCCGAAGACCGATGCCATTAGAGAGCCCATATCAAAGTTTAAAGTCCAGGCTCCTTCTACTTAAGAGGCATATGACCCAATTAGAGAGTTGGAAGACCAACTTACCGAGTTTGGCTGCAAAATCAAGCCTAATGTACTGGGTGAATTTATCATCCACCCATCCTCAGTAGAAGCCGGAGAGAATATCCGCAACCTCAAGTCACCTCACTTGGCAGAGATGAACCCTGCTCAAAATATAAGGAAATATATCCTCATTGGCTTCCCTGTTGCTTGGCCAGTTGACCTGCTAACCAAGCAAACATATATTACTGCTGCCTCACGTTGCTCCTCCAAAATAGAGGGCCAAACCGTCCCCTCCAAACAAGTTCTGGTCCACATCTGTGCTCCACCCCCTTCTAAAGTAAACCTCGGCATCTGGGGTAAATTTAACCTAAGAGACTACACCCCTGAACCACTGAGATGTTTCCAGTGTCAAAGATTTGGGCACCATAGAAACACCTGCCATCTCCCAGAGAGATGTGCAATCTGCAGAGGGGGGGCATTCCACTGACCGCTGCCTCAACAAATTCAAGGCCAAAGAAGCAACAGTTGCCATGTGCCCAACCTGTAAGGGAAACCATCACGCATGGAACAATCGCTGCCCAGAAAGGCTGAAGAGGATTCCTCAAAGAGTCCCTCCCTCTGCCCCTGCCATCAATCACACCACCTCTAACTTCACCCCCTGCTCCTCCCCCTACCTCCAATCCTTGGCAAAGGCCCCTTCCTGCCGCACTCAGACCCAACCTCCCCACCCAAAGCCCACCACACAACACTAAGCCGGCTCCTGACACACAGATCACACCTCCTACAGCTCCCACCCCTACACCAACTCCATCCACCCCATCATACAACACTCACACTCCTACCATCCCACCAAGCAACACTCACACTCCCACCATCCCCTCATGCAACACTCACACCAACACCTCCACCCCATGCAACACTCAAGCATGCAATACACTCACATGCAAAACTCAGACCACACACACACCCACTCACCACACCAGGTCCCGATACCCCAGACTTAAATCCCATACCCCAACACCTCAACAGCCTATCCAAACACCTTCCTCTGCCTCCTCTTCCCAGCAACAAACCCTCTTCACACTTAATGAGCTCACCAACCTTCTTACTCAGGCCATACTGGCAGCCGTTTGACTCCTCGCAACCGACGCCTCTCCTCAAGATGCCTACAATCAAGGCATCGAAGTAGCCCATTCCATCGTTGCCCAAGCCCTCGTCTCCAGGACCTACCGCCAGCCTCAACAAACCACCACTCCTATCACCTCCACCTCCTTAAATCATCAAAATATCTAATCTCGGGATCCTACACTGGAACGCCAAGGGTCTAAGACACAAGGTACAAAATCTTGAAGGCATTGCCAAGGCTGACAACATAGCTATCATCATGGTTCAAGAATCCCTGTGCACAGAGCAAAGCACTCCAAAAATCTCAGGATACAAAGGATTTTACCAGCACTGTTCTCCAGGGGAGAACAGAGGCAGCGCCACCTTCATCAAGAAAAAAACTGTTAGCCAAGGAAATTACCCGACCAGTCTTCTGCGGTGAAGATGTCCACGTCCTCGCTGTTAACATCAAACTTCAGGGCAGCTGCCTAGATCAGTACAACATTTACAGACAACACAATGGTGGCTTAGACCTGATTACCCTCTTTGGACTAGCCAGTCATCATGACTTGGTAATAGGAGGCGAATTCTACATGCACCATCCAAGTTTCAGGTATGAACGCCCCTGTGCTGCAGGCAGACACATCATGAGCCTGCTGGACAACCAAGACGACATCTCCCTTCTCAATAATCATGAGCCAACTCATGACAAAGGTGGAATACTGGCCCTCACCTTTGTGTCCAATTCCCTAAGGCAAGACGGCACATGGAGAATTCATCCCTTGGTCACAAGCGACCACTACGGGATCCATCTCATGCTTCCAATTCCTGAAATCTTCCAAATCCCTGCTCCTCCCCCTTGATGGAATTTCAAGAAGGCCGACTGGGGCCGATTCCAGGAGCACCTCAGCAATTGGTTTTCAGCCTACACACCATCCAAAGACAGCGACCAAGCAGAGGCCGAGCCAGTTAATGCCTTGCAATCTGCAGTAAACTCTTCCATCCCCCTCTGTAAACCACAACATACCACTCATCGGGACAGATGGTACTACTGTGGCGAGTTAAAGAACTCAATCACCGGCTCAACGTCATCCGGAAAATGTATAGAAAATGTCTCACTGAAGACTCCTACCGCACTCTCCAGGCAGTCAAAGAACATGTCCATGAAGAGACATGCACCATTAAGAGGAAAAAATGGCTAGAGTGGTACTCCACCCTAGATGCTCACACCTCTGTGGGCCAGATGTGGAGGAGCATTAACTCATTTGCTAAAGGTAAACCTCCTAAAACTATCCCCCACAGGGATCCTAGCAGGGCAGTAGAAGAACTCCCTGTCAAATTCACGGAAAGAGCAAGCTCCAACCAACTCCCCATCTTCACCAGAGCAACTCTTCAGGACCTCGCCATGGCAAGATGGGAAGAAATAGAAGAGGCCATCAACATTGAAGACGAAACAGATGCCCCCTTCTCTCTGACTGAGCTACAAAAGTAAGCAAAAGCTCTAAGAACACATTTCCAATTGCTGATAGAAATACCATACGCAATGATTCAAAACATGGGGCCCCAAGGGGAGCTTGCTCTGCTCTCTCTGATCAATTCAAAATGCACACGAAGAATCAGACTAGCCTCATGGAACAGAGCAAACATTCAGCCCGTCCCAAAACCACAGGATCATGACAACCCTCGCCCCATCTCCCTCCTAAGCTGCCTGAGCAAGACGACAGAAAATATGGTACTTAACAGAGTCCGCTGGAAATACCCACCCTTCCCAGAAAACATGTTTGCCTACCAGCCTGGCGTAGGCACCTCAGAATGCATAGCCTCCATGCTATCATATATCAACAACTGCCTTGGATACATCATTTTCCTAGACCTAGAGAAGGCCTTTGAACTAGCCAAAGCAGATCAGAGGAAACCTTCTCTCATGGACCAAGCAGAGTCTACAAAACTGTAGTGCACGAGTCAAAGTAGAAGGGCACTATTCCACCTACAAAAACCACGAAAATGGGACCCCCCAAGGTGGAATCCTTAGCCCGTTCCTCTTTAATTGTCTCATGGAAAAACTCATGGACATCGCACTACCACATGGAGCCAAACTCTTCAATTATGCGGATGACTTTGCCCTCGTCACAATAGGCGACAGAAGCCCCAACAAGACCCAGCGCTACCTCACCAAGATTCACCAAGCCTTCATCTCCCTCGGAGTTAAAATCAATGCCTGCATAACCAAGGCCCTTCCTATCCACCAGTGAAGACCAGACACTAATCTGGTCATAGGTAATGAGCCTGTGGACTGGGTTACCAAGCACCGATACCTGGATGTAATCATCGATCCCAAACTAACCTTTGGACCTGAAATTCAACACTTGCGCGACAAATGCAGCCAGCGAAAAGCGGTCCATCGTCGGCGATAGCAAAAACAGCGGCTATATAGCACTCTCTGGCAACGCTGCAAAGGCCAAATTAGCTATCTGCTGAGTTCGTACATCGTCATCTCTCGTTTCCACTTTGTTGCGTTTCAATGTGGCCGAATATAAATACTTGCTTTTACCTGTGGGTAGAGTGACAAAATAAATTAGTACTGTCTCTTATTATTCCCTGCTTCCTACATAAGTATATGGTAATCCATTCTCGTCGCCACTGTGTTGGGCTTCAGTGCGGTCAGATATAAATACTTGATCTTACTTGTGGGTAGAGTAACAAAATACATTAGTACTGTCTCTGATTATTTCCTGCTTTCTATGTAAATATATGGTAATCCATTCTCGTTGGCGATGAACTATTATCCTATTTCTATAGGATATAAATGAGACAAAGTAAAGAACTTCTACATTGTTTATTGGCAGGCTTCTGAAGAGATGGTGTTTAGTGACGTAGTAACGTTAAGTAATATCTATAAATTCTTAATACAATGGAAAATATCTACCTATATTGGTGGCTTGCACACCCAAGGGGAGAGAATAGATTAAAAATCCCGCTTGTGAAGCTCCTAATGGCTACATCTGCAGATATAGGATTGGTTCATCATGCTGGTCATGATATCCCAGCAATCTTAGAAGATAACACAACAGTCTGGTTTCTTGTCTTAGAAAACTTCTTTAAAATAATGCAACTTAGAAATGGAGCCTCAAAATTTCATTACTGTTTACTACACCTCCTAACAACCGTGTTGCCAGTGCTAAATAAAAGTATTCAAAGAGAACATTTATACAGAACTCAAAGACAAAGTGCTCTCCAGATTTAAAGAAAAAAAATCAAAACTTCAAAACAGTGTTTACAATAAAACCATCATTATTTTTGGAGAAAATAAGATTCAATGCTGCTAGGTGTAATGTATCTGATGATTTGGTAAGGCATAAATTTATCAGCTCAGTGCCTCCTACTATAAGTGCTATCCTTGCTGCTTATAGTTTGCTTCACTTGATGTACTGGATAAAATAGATGATATAATATCCCTAATGACAAAACCATATGAACTTTACAATGTACCCTCAACAGAAAGTCATGAGCCTGCACCTCAACCTCCCTCTCAAGCTGTCACAAAAATGGATACTACTGCACATTGGGCTTTTGGGACTAAGACCTTATCGGTCCACACAAAAAGCTTAAAGTCTGCCATGCTCATATCTTTTACAGTGTTGCAGAACACACTTGCAAACCATAGTGTGAATGGTTGGCAAAAGCAGTGCACAAATACTTCCTAATTTCCACCCATCATCTCTAGATCCTTCAAATTTGGGAAACCAATCAGCAATTTAGTTTATATGTGATCTCTGCCCTGTGTCTTGTATTGGTACCCACTGTGACAGATTATTTTGCTCAAAGCCACCAGAGGCAGTAGTAGATGTCTTATTAGTTAATTTAGTAACATTTAGGTGTCTATTCTTTTCTTGCAAAAATAATTCTCACTCCTTGCAGATTATGATTATTTGCAATCTATATTTAAGCTTATAGCTAATTTTAAATATATCTTGTTTAATATTCTTGTGCGTGTAGATAGCATGATCCCAATATAAAAAAAAAAAATCTCTTCCCTATATTGCTGTTTTCTGCTCTTTCTTTTTTTCTCATGAACGAGGCCATATATATGTTGTTTATGCAATTTTCTTATTATAATATTGCTTTGCTGATAAATTTTGTTATATAATAAAAACTGCTCTTGCTGATAATTTACTTATGAATTTGACCATGCTGATATGTTATTGGCCTGTATAGATACATTTCAGTAGCTTCTTTATTATATGAATAGTTAAGATTCCGTCCTGTAACACAAAAAACATTCTGGAGATTGTTCACCAGTAACATGTTTTTACCCATAATATTTCTCGTATTTTTTTTTATTTGCTTCCTTTTGTTGCACCTAAAATACTGTCTCTAACTTGCATCTCTGCTATAATTGCCTGCCAGGGACCATCATTACAGTAGCCCTCGAATATTATAAGATCAGTTACTGCTTTGAATATACATCCTACAGGGGGCTGAATAATGACATCACCAAGAGCGACACTTGTGCACTCTCAAGTGGTGGAAAAACATCCCAGAGGCAGGATCTCGCCTCAGCAGTCATGCTTATTTACATTTTTTTATGTGGTGTCTTCGTCTGGAACAAACAGAGTGAGAGATAGTGTATGGTAAAGCTCATTGGTCAAGCAAATTGGGAATTTGAGAAACTGGTTAAATTTGTTGCTGGTCAAATCCTAAGAAATTTTTCTCGGTCCTAGTCCAATGCAAAATGAACTTTTGTAGGTTACCTAACTGGAATTTCATTTGCAAAGTTTAATTCCTTGACCAGGAAATTACCGCTGATATACATTGCTAAGAAATTTCTTTCAATAAGGGTGCGAAAGTAAAATCTCATTATCACGTAAAAATCTACTCCTTCTCCTAACACATTCTAATTTCATTTCATCCTTTTCTATCATTGTAATTAAAGTGTTTTACGTCAATACTCGTAAATAAGGGGATTTTTTGCCATTAATTGAAAATGATTAATAAGTAATTCTGCCCTTTTGGCATTGTAAATGTTTCTTGTTAACCGCAATTTAATGAATGCATACTGTATTTATCTTGATGATTCTTCATATATTGGGAATAAAGTGTTTTGAGTTATAAGTTGCAAGTACTTTAAAATGTGGTATTGCTCTTTTGGCACTGCAAATATTTCTTGCTAACCATAATTGGATGAATACATATTTATCTCGTAGATTCTTCCTTCATCGTAAATTAAGTGTTTTACCTTATAAATTGCAAATAATTAATAAGTAATTTTACCCTATTGGTATTACCAACTTGTATGTCTACCCACAATTTCAGGAATACATACTGTATTTGTCTTGCTGATTTTTCATTTATTGTGAATATAGTGCTCCCTCATTTATCGAGGGGGTTTGGTTCCGGGACCCGCCGCAATAGGTGAAAAATAGCTAAGTAGGAGCACCATATTTATTATAGGTATTTTACATTTATTTTTACCTTTACTGCATAAACCCTCCCTGCACTGTTAACTAATAACAGCACTGTTTATTAATAACAACGTGTAAGCGTAAATGTATATGAACGTGATATTATGAAGACTGAGAAAAAGCAGTAAGAACAAAGAGCAAACAAACTTTTGATATAATATCGTCAGGAATATAGCATGTAGAGAATATATATATTTCATTTATGTTTCCCATGTACAGTACAATATACGTTTTCTTTGTAACGAATTGTATGCGTTTTCTTTTTCTCTCAGCTGACACCATTTACGTTAAGATTTCGTGCAGTATGGTCGATAGATAGAATAATGTTTAGAACCAAGGAATATTAATAATACTCTAATCTTGAAAATTAGATAAACCCCAAGTAGGGTGAGTAAATAACTATTTTATGAGTAAGATATTGTGCCTGAATAAGCATCAGCTGATACAGAAGCGGCAAAGCATTTTGGTTAGAGGTTCGTTCTCCCGCATCATTCTCCCCCTCTACCGCTTAATGCGACGAATATTATGAAGAGAATTGAAAAAAAGCATTAAGAACAAACAACAAATAAACTTGCGATATAATATCGTCAGGGAAATCGCCTGCGAGGGTGTATCAGCTGATATGAAAGTGCCAAATCGTCTGCAGATAGAGGTTCGTTCTCCCGCATCCTCCTCCTCTTCTACCGCTTAATGCGATCGAGTGTTATGAAGAGAATTGAAAAAAATCGTTACGAACAAACAGCAAACAAACTTTCGATATAGTATCATCAGGGAAATAGCGTGCGAGGCTGCATCAGCTAATACGGAAGCACCAAAGCATTTGCAGATAGAGAATTGTTCTCCCGCATCCTCCTCCTCTTCTACCGTTTAATGCGATCGAATATTATGAAGAGAATTGAAAAAAAGCATTAAGAAAAAACAGCAAACAAACTTGCAATATCATATCGTCAGGGAAATAGCGTGCGAGGGTGTATCAGCTGATACAGAAGCTCCAAAATGTTTGCAGATAGAGGTTGATTCTCCCGCATCATCCTTCTCCTCTTCTACTGCTTAATGCGAATATATATTATGAAGAGAATTGAAAAAAAATATTAAGAACAGCAAACAAACTTTCTATATAATATCGTCAGAGAAATAGCATGCGAGAGTGTATCAGCTGTTACGGAAGCGCCTAAACGTTTGCAGGTAGAGGTTTGTTCTCCCGCATCCTCCTCCTCTTCTACCGCTTATTGCAATTGAATATTATGAAGAGAATTGAAAACAAGCATTAAGAACAAACAGCAAACAATCTTTCGATATAATATCGTCAGGGAAATAGCGTGTAGAGAATATATTTTTATTTTATTTAAGTTTCCCATGTACAGTACGATATACGTTTTCTTTGTAACGAATTGTATAGTTTTCTTTTTCTCTCAGCTGACTTTGTTTACCTTAAGATTTCGTGCAGCATGGTCGATATGCAAAGATAGAATAATGTTAAGAACCAAGGAATATTAATAATGCTATTATCTTGAAAATTAGATAAACCCTGAATAGGGTGAGTACATAAATATTTTATGAGTAAGATTTTGTGCCTGAATAGTGAGAAGCATCAGCTGATACGGAAGCGGCAAAGCGTTTTGGTTAGAGCTTCGTTCTCCCGCATCCTCCTCCTCTTCTACCGCTCAGTGCGATCGAATATTATGAAGAAAATTGAAAAAAAGCATTAAGAGCAAACAGCAAACAAACTTTCGATATAATATCGTCAGGGAATTTGCGTGCAAGGGTGCATCAGCTGATACGGAGGCAGCAAAACGTTTGCATCCTCGTGCTCAAAAATAGCATATACCCAGAAAATCTGCGATATAAAATAAACAATATGTATTCAGTAGTAGGTTGGCTCATGGCACCAGTTACACTGAATATTCTTGGATATTCATTACACATTCTTATAATCCCCTCACATCTGACAGGTCATTGCACTCTCCATCTCTGTTTCTCTTTACTTTATGTATTCTTCGTGCCCAGGCCCGATAAAGGCTGTTTTATTTTATTATTTTTTGGCCCGTCCTGGTGTCATAATCATATATTTCTTTTTTTTTGCTCTCCAAAAAAACCTGCGATGCGCTGAATTTGCATTAGGTGAATCGCAGTATAGTGAGGGATTACTGTAAATTGCTTTACGCTAATGCCGGCAAATAATTAATGGTTTTGTATGCTCTTACGGTAGCATAAATATTTCTGGTTAGCTGTGACTGATCAATATATTTTCATTCAGTAGAATAATATTGGAAACTCGTTGTTTGTTTGCTCATGCTTTCAGGTTTCTCATTATTAACAGTGTGTTGTTTCTGTTTCTGCAATTGCAGTGTCTTCTATTCTACTCTGCCTGTGTGACAGAGGTGATCGTCGAGTTGAGGCCAAAGTCTTGGCATCCGTCTGTGGTGCTGGGAATCGAAATCATGCTTACCACCTCCGGGATTCGATGCAGCATACCATAAATTTAAATTTTAAGTTTGTTCCAGCTTTCCAAAAATTAATTCACTTTCTTTAATGTGTCATTGCATTTCCAAAATGAAAAGAAAGTGGAATTTTGAGTTTCATTTAACCGAGTAGTGGTAGTACGGATGGGGTGTGCAAGTACAGTAAAATCTGTCCTGTCTGTTTGTGAGCTCTTTACCGAGTTCAGTACCTTGAGCTCCTTAGTAAAACAGAAACTTAACAACAACCTTCCCACACCCACATCAATTATGGATCACAAAGTAGAGCTCTTTTTAGATACAGGAGCAAGTGTCTCTATTTCCACTCACCTCATGGCAGCTAAATACTATTTGTGACTAGTGCTGTCTCCATTTCTGCTGCAAATAATGAATCTGTTCCATATTTAGTTAAGACTTTAAGGGACAGTGCCATCTCTCACTTGAGAAGAAGTTTCCAATAGAATTTTGCAGTAGCATCAGTGGATTGCAAGACGAAAATGCTGATGGAGTTAAAAACTTTAATAGAAGTGCCACAATGACTCTTTAGAGACATAGTTACCCCTATCCATTTTAGTAAGTGCAGTAACTTACCTGTGTCCAGGAAACCTTGATTGATTTTTCATTTCTTTTACAATAAAGTGACTCTACTACTACACTTCCTAACAATGTCGTATACCATCGTATTGAAACAAGTGATAAACCATCAGTATAGGCAAAAAATCGTTCATTACCCGCCAACTAACTTACTACTTCCAAAGAAGAATTTAATGATATTCTAAAGTCTGGTGTCACTCGTCCATCAAAGTTTTCTTAGTTTTCACTGCTACATTTAGTGCCAAAGAAAATCCAGGGAAGAGGCATCCAGTTTTTTTTCTATGAGTGTGACACCGAGACAGGCAAATACTGCCCTCATCAATAAAGGCCCGGACACGACAAAATACCAAGACGAAGGAAATGAAAAAAATTAAGGACAAGGCAGAGATGAGGTAAAAATCACACAAAGGAAAACGACAGACAGTAAAAACAATCAAAGTACAGAGGACCCAGAGATATGGAGGACTAGGCCCTGAGATGATGATAGATCTGCTATTTGAAGGATGATAGGTCAAAAGAATTAGGAAAGGCAGATGGAGGAAGTGAGTTCCAGAGTCTGGAGGTAGATGGGAAGAAGCAGTCGCTGTACTGACAAATCACCGAGGTACAAATCTCCACACATGACCTGTGAGATAAGGCCACTTAGTGAGTGTTACACGGTCTCGGCAGCGGGGGAATGCAACTCGCCAACTCATCAGAGCAGCGATGGAAGTAGTAGCGATAGAAAAGAGAAAGAGAAGATACCTTAATGCGAAGAGAGAGAGAATCCAGATTACAAGTAAGAGAAGGATCATTAATGAGTCTGACTGTCTTAGATTCAACCCTATCAAGGAGATAAGCATAGGAAGAAGCATCCCAGATGTGTGAGTAGTATTCTAAGCAGCGACGGATAAGACCTCTATAAATCTTAAGTAATTGTAAAGAGGAAAACTAATGACGAAAATAACACAAAATTCCCAATTCTTTGGATGAAGATTTAGAAACTTGGATTATGTGATTTCCCCAAGACAAGTTAGAAGCTATATGGATTCCTAATATGTTGATAGAATTAAGAGGGTAATTTTCGTTAGCTTTGAAGACAATGGGGTTTTCAGGGGGAGAAGGAGATAAAGAAATAGACGGACACTGTCTTGGAGGTATTGAGTTTAACTAAATTTTGACTGCCCCACTCAGATATTCTCTGTAAATCGGAGTAGAGAGTGGAAGAAAGGGTGATACGAGACGTATTATGAGTAGCAAATGAAGGTTGAGATGAAAAGGCAGAGGAAGAGTGAATAGTAGAATCATCAGCAAAGGCATGGAGAAGAAAGGAAGATGGGGATTGTAGAAGATCATTGATGAAGAGAGGGAACAGAGTAGGTGAAAGAACAGAGTCCTGTGAAACACCACTGGTAACAGAGAAAGGGCTAAATGTCGCCCCACCAACAACTACAGATATAAAACGGTCAGAAGAAAACTGGAAATCAGAGATCAGAAAGAAGGGGTAAAACCATAGGCAGGGCATTTGTCCAACAGAGACTTGTGCCAGACTCTGTCAAAATCCTTAGAGATATCAAAGTCGACGACAAAGGATTCCCCATAGTTCCTCAGAGAAGATGACCATACATGAGTAAGATAGGACAGGAGATCACCCATGGATCTTGCCTTGCGGAAGCCGTACTGGTGATCGGAGATAAGTGAGTTAGATTCAAGGCGTTTCAAGGTCGGTAGTTTGAAGGAATAGAGCGGTCACTCTTCTTAGGAACAGGTTGAACTAGAGCATGCTTCCAAGATAAAGGATAGATACTGGTTGACAGAATGAGGCACAAATGATGGCAAAGCACAGGAGCCAGTTCATCTGCAAACTCCTTAAGGAACCTTGCAGGGATACCATTGGGATCAGATGCCTTGTTCATCTTTAGCAAGCGAAGAACTTATAAACTTTGCTTGAAGAAAGAATAAGGGAGGGCATAGGGTTAGAGAGGGGTAAAGAGTGAAGAACAGGTGCACTGGAATCGTTTATAGAAGAGTTGGCAGAAAAATAAGTGCCATAGAGAGGGGCTTTGTCAGTGGGAGAACAAGCTATAGAGCCATCAGAATGAATGAGAGGGGGAAAGCTTGAGTTACAGAAGTTTTTGGAGAGGTTTTTGGCTAAGGACCAGAAGCACTTGTCAATGGGAAAGGAGTTAAGGTCATCAACTTTCCATCTTATAAAGGAAGCCTTAGACCTTCGAATCTGAGCAGTACAGCAATTCCTAGCTACAATAAAAGCAGAGAGTTAAATTGGAAGGAGAGGCTTGGTAAGATCGGTGTTCCCAATTCCTGATCTGGATAGCCATGGAGCAGGCACGGTCAAACCAAGGTTTAGGGGGAGAGAAAGCTTTTGTAGAAGAGGGGATGTACGCCTCCATATCCGCGGTTATGATCCCACCAACTTTTAGAGCTACCTGATCAGGGTTGCAGGACCGAAAGCTGTGGTCATCCCAAGGGAAGTCAAAGAGGAAGTTACGCAAATTTTCATGTTGGGTACGCTCAAAGTGCCAAAGGCGGCACTGAGTAGGAGGGATTGGTGGAGGGGGAGAGAAAATTTAAGAGATTGAGATCATTGAGTGGTCAGATATACCAAGAGGGGAAAGCACAAAATAAGAGTATTTTGAAGGGTTAGATGTAAGAAATAGGTCGAGAGTGTTTGCTGCATGTTTGTGGCGATCAGGAACACGAGTAGGATGTGTAATAATTTTACTCCAGATTGTGAGTAATTGAGAAAGCAAGGGCCTCACTTCCTCCCATATCAGTGTGTGAAGAATGAAGCCACTCACCGTGGTGTACATTGAAGTTTCCATTCTAGAGAACTTCAGCATGTGGGTGAAAAGATAGCAAGGACTCATGACACGAGGACAGATATTCAAAGAAAGACACAAACTTGGTGGAGAATGGAGAACAGTAGCAGAAGCAATGGAAAATATTTCAAGTCTTTCATTTAATCTTCATGGGAAAAGGTGTCACGAAATTAGATCTGTTGAAAGCTTATAACCAAATCTTGTGCATCCAAATGATATCCAAAAAAAAAAAAAAAACAGCAGTGACTATCCCATTAGGACTACCTGAATAGGTATATATGCCTTTTGGGCGTAGAAACGTCCCTACAGCATTCCAGAGATATATAGACTGCATTTTTAGAGACTGCAATTTTGTGTTTGTGTACCTGGATGACATTCTTATATTTTCTAGTGATCTAGAAGAACATGTACAACCCCTAAAAACTATAATCAATATTCTCATCGACAACAGTTTACGATTCTCTCTAGATAAGTATGTTTTGTCGCTGCTTCCTTAGATTTCCTTGGATTTACAATGCCTCATTAAGGTATTGTCCCTCCATTTTATAAGAAATCAGCCATCCAGGACTTTCCATTGCCCCTAGATTCTAAGTGCTTAAGAAGCTTTCTGGGAATGGTTGGTTTTTGTAGATGTCTTATTCCTCACTTTGCTTATATAGTGTTCCACATGACAGAACTTATCAAAGAATTTCCGAATTCTGAGCAGTTACAGTGGTTAGAAGAAGCTGCAAAATTTTTCAATGCCATCAAGACACTTTACTAAATGTGTTGGATTTTAAGGTATCACTTGCCTTGCATCATATTCTCTGCAATTGGTGACTGATTGTTCGGCAGTTGCTGCAGGAGCTGCCCTCCATCAAATGGCGGATGGTTTATCTGTGCCTAATGCATTTTACTCCAAAAAGCTATCTGAATCTCAATGGTTGTACTTTACATTTGACCGAGAGTTGTTGTCTGCATAATGAGATGTATTAAATTTCAAAGATATAATTGAAGGATGTCAGGTCACATTATTTAGAGATTAGGAATCATTGGCTTCTGCTTTACATATCAGGAACCTAGCAAAGACAGATCTCAACAAAGATCCCTCTCCTGCTTAATGGAGTATATTACCAACACGGAGTAATTACCCAATTGTGCTTCCGGGGAAGAGCCGCATGCTTGTAACTACCCATATCCTGGTCGGTTCCATATTTGTGCTTAGTGATGCTTATTATATTTTTTACTTAAAACTATGAATTCTGTTGGCATTAACAACCTCCTCCATTAGAAAAATTCAAATTATCAACTACTCTTACACTTAAAAAGTACTTCCTAACATCCTACAAAGACGTTTCCTTATAAAGCTTCAAACTATGACTTCTAGTTATAGTGCCGGCCTTATCAAAATGTCTATCCACTCTGTTATAACCATGGAGGAATTTAAAAACCATCACCATTTCCACCCTCATTCTTGTAGCTTCAAGTGATGGTAAGTTCAATCCCCTCAGCCTCTTCTCATAACTGAGATTCATATTTTTGGCATCAGTTTTGTACCATGACTTTAAACTTTTTCCAGCTCATTTGTGTGATTTTTCAAGTGTAGATTCCAAAAGGGGGCTGCATATTCAAACTTTGGCCTTACATAAGTTACATAAGTATTTCTGTCCATGTGCTTTTAGGCTACCCTTGCATTTGCTAGGAAAGCATATGCTGCCCTTACAATGGCATTTATATGCATATCTGGAGACAAATCTACCAGTATATTTACTCCCAGATATCTCTCATTCTTCATCTTTTTGAAGTTTTGATCTTGCTATTGAGTATCCAAGTTTGGGTCTTTTTGCACTTGTACTCATTCTCATTACCTTATATTTTGAAGAATTGAATTTCATTAGTCACTTTTCTGACCACTCATGCAGACTATTAGGTATTCCTGAAGTTCTCTGCCATTGTTCTCATGTTTTGATTCCTTTGCAATCTTTGAATCATCTACAAATATATTATGAATGAATTACAGACTCTGGTAGGTCATTTACGAATACAAGGAGCAAATGTTGCCCTAAAACTGAACCCTGTGGAACCCCACTACTAACCATTCTCCATTCAGACAAAGTGTCTTACTCTAACCCCCTGTTCCCTTTCTTTTAAGTAAGCTTATATCATTTCCAAGACATTCCCGACTTTTCTCGATATTACTTGCTGCTTCTTAAAGAGTCTCCCATGTGAAACCATATCAAATACCTTCAGAAAATCTAGGAATATATGTAATCCACCCAGCCCTCTCTTTCCTGTAAGATCTGGCTTACCTCTTCAAGAAATTCTAATAAATATATTACTGTTGATCTCCCTTCTCTGAATTCATGGTGTCTCATTGACAAAAAGTTGAAGGATTCCAAGTGAGGAGAGATGTGTGTTTTTAGTATATTCTCCATGGCTTTGCAAACTATGCTGATCAAGCAAACAGGCCTATTGCTTAAAGCTGTATTCCTCCTCCCCTTTTTGAAGATAGGTACCACGTTCACTTGTTTCCAGCATCTTGGAATTTCCCCAGATTCCAACAACTTTTCAAATATGATGCATTGTAGCACTGATATTTGCTTGTCATATTTCTTGAGTATGTAGCTTAATGGGCATCTAACTCCGTCAGCGCTTTGCATACTTCGTGGCTGAAAAGATGATGTTCTCTAATACCATCCCAAGATCTTCTATCTCTGCAATCTGAGGGGATGGGGTATTTTCTGCTGAAAATGTTGTATGAAACTCCTTGTTCAATTCTTTGCAGATCTCTTCATCTGACTCAGTTAGGTTTCCATCTGCTCTCTTTAACTTTAATACCTGTTCTTTGACCTTCAGTTTCCCTCTGATAAAGCTGTGGAAAAGCTTGGGATTTTATATACTCTTCCTGGTAAAGCCTCTTTCATCATTTCTCTCTGTCCCTCTATTAATCTTTTCTTGCTCTTTTATAAGTCTGCCAGGCATTTATCTTTTTCTCTTCCTATACCTTTTTCAGCATTTGTCTCTCCACTCTTTATCTCTCTTACACTCATTATTAAACCTTTCCACTATGGTATGAACAATCTATTTTGCTAGAAGATATCAACAATCTACTATCTTCCCATATTCCTCACAAAAGATGTTGTATATTTCTTGTACAGATTTCTTGTTAAATGAGGTCCTCTAGTCATTAAATGCAAAAACCTCATTAACTTGTATGTAATCTCCTTTTGGATAGTTCCTCCTTGTGTCCTCAGTGCCTCTGCTTTCAGGCAGAACATCTTCGATAATATACTCCATTATAAGCACACAGTGGTCACTTTTTCAAAATGGTGATTCATCTCAATTTTTTTCATATCCAACACATTTTCTGTGAATACTAGATCAAGCGGTGATGGCTCATCCCTACCCCTGCCACTCATTGGTTCTAGTACACATTGGTGTAGGAAATTTCCTTGTACTCAATCTAGGAATCTTGCCCCAAGAGAATCCTCCCCATTGTGCAGGTCAAGATTTGGCCAGTCTATCTCTCTATGATTAAAATCTATCCTATTAGATGTTAATAATGGAGTTTATGACTTTGATAGTATCTATAAGACTTTCCTCATAAACTTCCACACTATGTTGATTCCATGGTGGGTTATATACAACAATTATTGTTATCCTCTCTGACTCAGTTTTTTGTGAGCAACAAGAAATTCTTTGAACTCACTTTCTATAGCATAGTTAATTTCTTCAACCTAAAACCTTTCACTTATGGACAATATTATCCATCCATCAGTCCTTTCAGGTCTCTCAACCCTTAATATTTTGAAGCCTTTAGGAAAAACTTTGACTCTGTTTATGTCCTCACTCAGCTTAGTCTCTGCAACTGCTACTATATCCGCCTTACTGTTGTGAATCATATCCTTTAATTCTACTGCTTTACCACCTACCCCATCAGCATTTGTGTACAGCAGTCTTAATGAGGCTGCATCCCTTGAGCTCCTAGCATTACCTTCCCTTTGGCAGGAACAATTCTGAAATTTTTTTTTTCTATTCTTCGCTTCGTTTCTCATTTAACCTTCTAGCTTCTTGTAACAAGCTTCTGATCTTTTCCATGTTTTCCTGTGTTCTATATGGTCTAATGAACACTGTTCTGAAGTCTTGAAATTTTTTAGGTTTCTTGCCCCCTTCAGTACTTCTCTACATGTGTTCCCTTTCTCAAAGGTTACTTTCATTATTCTTGCCTTTCCCTCCTTAGAATATTTACTATTCTGTGAATGCTTACAGTATTTTCTGCACCACATACTTTTGCAAGCTCCCTTATCAGGTCTTAAAATCTAGCTTTACTTTGTTCAAGTCTCTCCGGCCGTTGTTGACTCCTGGGATTCACTTATGCCTGAGATTATCACTGACTTCTCTTTATCAAGTGCCGGTTTGTTAGTTGATTTGCCCTTTCAATCACAGCATCTTTCATGTTTTTTATTACTGCTTCTTTCTAGTCAATTGTAGATACATGTTCAATGCCACCCCCCTCACTGTCTCATTTACTGCCACATTTTACTTTAATGCATCCGCAGATGATCTTGTAATGCCCTCATGTTCCGTATTCAGCTCCTGAAAATCTTTCCTAAACTGTTCAATGTTTTTCTTTATCTGGACATTCCAGGCTGCACTCTCATCTCTCTTAGAAGAGAGCAGTGAACTAATATTTAATTCATTGAGGTTGTCACTCAACTGTTTGTTGTTATCATCTTGTTTAGAAATCCTGACTTCTAGTTCATTCTTTTCTCATTCTAATATTTTCATTAGTTTTCTTGTTGTTTTCTCTCTTCCCTTTATGCCTTGTTAAAATCCTTTAAATTTCTTATTGTCTCTCTAAATGTTTAATTTTCTTGTAACTTACTTTCAAAGCCTTCTTTAATTTTTCTGACCATATTCTAAATTTTATCATAAAGACTTATAACAAGTATCTTAAGGTCCCTGACTTTTGTGTCAGGTTCCTAAAACCTTCTCCCCCTACCACAACCCCCAGGGATCCTCTACCACCCCTCCCCCAACAAATTGCACATGGGGGGTTAGAGACAGAGATAGTTTCATCTTGGAGTTTGAGTCTCACATAATACAAAAAGAAAAAAAACAGGCTTTATTTAACCTCACACAGAACTGACATATGAGTACTAATTTAATTACTTAGTTAATCTTTTCAGAGAAACATTTTCCTGGTAACACACACCCTAACTTAAAATTTGACTTTGGTAACAATAAAAATATCACATGAAGATAAGCATGAATATGCAGCCGATGAATAATACTTGATGCCTTGAACACCTGTTACTGCCATTTTTTTATTCTTAGCTGCTAAACCGATCACTTCAGCAAAAAAATTTGTTAATTATTTACCAAGATATGTTATCACATGATCAAAATTTATCACAAGTGAGCAATAAATATTCCAACGCAATTTAAATCGAAAACATTATGAAAAGAAAAGAAAATAAAAAACGACAAATATTAACCTCCCAATAGAACTGCTTCTCTGACTCTTCACTATTGTAACATTCGTAGCCTGAACTCTGATCTTTCGTCTGTGGAACACCACTTTGGTACAAACCTCCTCCTCTTATCTGAAACCCAGCTATCTATACATGCTTCCACTGACCCATTTAAAATCTCTCACTATAATCTGTATACTTGTTTTCGTTCCAAAGGTGGGGTCTGTTTCTATTGCAACACTAACACTCCTATTGCGAGGCTCATGGACCTTGAATCTCCTGACATTGATATTCTCTGGATAAGGATCTATTTCTCTACTACCACAATTTTCCTTTGCTTCTGTTACTGTTCTCCAAACTCCACCGAATTTGTGTCACTCTTTGAATATCTGTCCTCGTGTTATGAGTCCTTGTTATCTTCTCACCCATATGTTGAAGTTCTCTACATTGTAGACTTCAATGTACACCACAGTGAGTAGCTTAATTCTTCTCACACTGATGTGAGAGGAAGTGAGGCCCTTGCTTTCTCATTTACTCACGATCTGGAGCAAATTATAAAATATCCTAATAGTGTTCCCGATCGTCACGAGCGTGCAGCAAACTCTCTCGACCTATATATTACTTCAAACCTTTCAAACTACTCTTATTCTGTGCTTTATACTCTTGGTAAATCTGACCACTCTATGATCTCATCTTCTATTTTTACTCCCCCTCCACCAATCCCTCCTACTCAGTGCCGCCTTTGGCACTTTGAGCATACCAAACATGAAAATTTGCGTAACTTCCTCTTTGACTTCCCTTGGGATGACCACTGCTTTCGGTCCCACAACCCTGATCAGGTAGCTCTAAAAATTGCCGAGATCATGACCTCGGGAATGGAGGCATACATCTTCTTTTCTACAAAAACTTTCTCTCCCCCTGAACCTTGGCTTGACTGTGCCTGCTCCATGGCTATCCAGATCAGGAATCGGGAACACCGATCTTACCAAGCCTCTCCTTCCAATTAAACTCGTTCTACTTTTATTGTAGCTAGGAATTGCTGTACTGCTCAGATTCAAAGGTCTAAGGCTTTCTTTTTAAGAAGGAAAGTTGATGACCTTAACTCCTCTCCCACTGACAAATGCTTCTGGTCCTTAGCCAGGAACCTCTCCAAAAACTTCTGTAACTCAAGCTTTCCCCCTCTCAATCGTTCTGATGGTTCTACAGCTTGCTCTCTCACTGACAAAGCCCCTCTCTTTGGCTCTCATTTATTTGCAACTCTTCTATAAACAATTCCAGCGCACCTGTTCCTCAATCTTTGCCCCTCTCTAACCCTATGCCCTCCCTTATCCTTTCTTCAAGCAAAGTTCATAAGGTACTTCGCTTACTAAAGACGAACAAGGCATTTGGTCCGGATGGTATCCCTGCAAAGTTCCTTAAGGAGTTTGCAGATGAACTGGCTCCCATGCTTTGCCATCTTTTTCACCTCATTCTGTCAACCAGTATCTATCCTTTATCTTGGAAGCATGCTCTAGTTCAACATGTTCCTAAGAAGAGTGATCGCTCTATTCCTTCAAACTACCAATCTATTGCCCTAGCATCCTCTATTGCTAAAGTTTTTGAAACTTTGCTCAATACTCACTTCTTTTAACGCTTTAAATCTAACTTACTTATCTCCAATCACCAGCTCGGCTTCCGCAAGGCAAGATCCATGGGTGAACTCCTGTCCTATCTTACTCATGTATGGTCATCTTCTCTGAGGAACTATGGGGAATCCTTTGTCGTCGACCTTGATATCTCTAAGGCTTTTGACAGAGTCTGGCACAAGGCTCTGTTGTCCAAACTCCCTGCCTACGTCTTTACCCCTTCTTTCTGTTCTCTGATTTCCATTTTTTTTCTGACCGTTTTATATCTGTAGTTGATGATGGTGCGACATCTAGCCCTTTATGTGTTACCAGTGGTGTTCCACAGGGCTCTGTTCTTTCACCTACTCTGTTCCTTCTCTTCATCAGTGATATTCTACAATCCCCATCTTCCTCTCTTCTTCATGCCTTTGCTGATGATTCTACCCTTTACTCTTCTTCAGCCGTTTCTTCTGCTACTCGTAGTCAGTCTCGTATCACTCTTTCTTCCACTCTCACTTACGAAGAGTGATCGCTCTATTCCTTCAAACTACCAATCTATTGCCCTAGCATCCTCTATTGCTAAAGTTTTTGAAACTTTGCTCAATACTCACTTCTTTTAACGCTTTAAATCTAACTCACTTATCTCCAATCACCAGCTCGGCTTCCGCAAGGCAAGATCCATGGGTGAACTCCTGTCCTATCTTACTCATGTATGGTCATCTTCTCTGAGGAACTATGGGGAATCCTTTGTCGTTGACCTTGATATCTCTAAGGCTTTTGACAGAGTCTGGCACAAGGCTCTGTTGTCCAAACTCCCTGCCTACGTCTTTACCCCTTCTTTCTGTTCTCTGATTTCCAGTTTTTTTTCTGACCGTTTTATATCTGTAGTTGATGATGGTGCGACATCTAGCCCTTTCTCTGTTACCAGTGGTGTTCCACAGGGCTCTGTTCTTTCACCTACTCTGTTCCTTCTCTTCATCAATGATATTCTACAATCCCCATCTTCCTCTCTTCTTCATGCCTTTGCTGATGATTCTACCCTTCACTCTTCTTCTGCTGTTTCTTCTGCTACTCGTAGTCAGTCTCGTATCACTCTTTCTTCCACTCTCACTTACGAAGAGTGATCGCTCTATTCCTTCAAACTACCAATCTATTGCCCTAGCATCCTCTATTGCTAAAGTTTTGAAACTTTGCTCAATACTCACTTCTTTTAACGCTTTAAATCTAACTTACTTATCTCCAATCACCAGCTCGGCTTCCGCAAGGCAAGATCCATGGGTGAACTCCTGTCCTATCTTACTCATGTATGGTCATCTTCTCTGAGGAACTATGGGGAATCCTTTGTCGTCGACCTTGATATCTCTAAGGCTTTTGACAGAGTCTGGCACAAGGCTCTGTTGTCCAAACTCCCTGCCTACGTCTTTACCCCTTCTTTCTGTTCTCTGATTTCCATTTTTTTTCTGACCGTTTTATATCTGTAGTTGATGATGGTGCGACATCTAGCCCTTTATGTGTTACCAGTGGTGTTCCACAGGGCTCTGTTCTTTCACCTACTCTGTTCCTTCTCTTCATCAGTGATATTCTACAATCCCCATCTTCCTCTCTTCTTCATGCCTTTGCTGATGATTCTACCCTTCACTCTTCTTCAGCCGTTTCTTCTGCTACTCGTAGTCAGTCTCGTATCACTCTTTCTTCCACTCTCACTTACGAAGAGTGATCGCTCTATTCCTTCAAACTACCAATCTATTGCCCTAGCATCCTCTATTGCTAAAGTTTTTGAAACTTTGCTCAATACTCACTTCTTTTAACGCTTTAAATCTAACTCACTTATCTCCAATCACCAGCTCGGCTTCCGCAAGGCAAGATCCATGGGTGAACTCCTGTCCTATCTTACTCATGTATGGTCATCTTCTCTGAGGAACTATGGGGAATCCTTTGTCGTTGACCTTGATATCTCTAAGGCTTTTGACAGAGTCTGGCACAAGGCTCTGTTGTCCAAACTCCCTGCCTACGTCTTTACCCCTTCTTTCTGTTCTCTGATTTCCAGTTTTTTTTCTGACCGTTTTATATCTGTAGTTGATGATGGTGCGACATCTAGCCCTTTCTCTGTTACCAGTGGTGTTCCACAGGGCTCTGTTCTTTCACCTACTCTGTTCCTTCTCTTCATCAATGATATTCTACAATCCCCATCTTCCTCTCTTCTTCATGCCTTTGCTGATGATTCTACCCTTCACTCTTCTTCTGCCGTTTCTTCTGCTACTCGTAGTCAGTCTCGTATCACTCTTTCTTCCACTCTCACTTACGAAGAGTGATCGCTCTATTCCTTCAAACTACCAATCTATTGCCCTAGCATCCTCTATTGCTAAAGTTTTGAAACTTTGCTCAATACTCACTTCTTTTAACGCTTTAAATCTAACTTACTTATCTCCAATCACCAGCTCGGCTTCCGCAAGGCAAGATCCATGGGTGAACTCCTGTCCTATCTTACTCATGTATGGTCATCTTCTCTGAGGAACTATGGGGAATCCTTTGTCGTCGACCTTGATATCTCTAAGGCTTTTGACAGAGTCTGGCACAAGGCTCTGTTGTCCAAACTCCCTGCCTACGTCTTTACCCCTTCTTTCTGTTCTCTGATTTCCAGTTTTTTTTCTGACCGTTTTATATCTGTAGTTGATGATGGTGCGACATCTAGCCCTTTCTGTGTTACCAGTGGTGTTCCACAGGGCTCTGTTCTTTCACCTACTCTGTTCCTTCTCTTCATCAATGATATTCTACAATCCCCATCTTCCTCTCTTCTTCATGCCTCTGCTGATGATTCTACCCTTCACTCTTCTTCTGCCGTTTCTTCTGCTACTCGTAGTCAGTCTCGTATCACTCTTTCTTCCACTCTCACTTACGATTTGCAGAGGGTATTTGAGTGGGGCACTCAAAATTTAATTAAATTCAATGCCTCAAAGACACTGTTTCTGGCAATCTCTACATCTTCTTTTCCTCCTGATAGCCATATTGTCTTCGAAACTAACAAAATATACCCTCTTATTTCTATCAACATATTAGGAATCCATATAACCTCTAACTTGTCTTGGATAAATCACATAATCCAAATTTCTATATCTTCATTCAAAAAATTGGGAGTTTTGTTTCGTTTCCGTCATGACTTTTCCTTGTTACAACTACCTAAAATTTATAAAGGTCTTATCAGTCGCTTCTTAGAATACTGCTCTCACATCTGGGGTGCTTCTTTTTATACTTATCTCCTTGATAGGGTTGAATCTAAGGCAGTCAGACTCATTAATGATCCAAATTCTTACTTCTAATCTGGATTCTCTCACTCTTCGCCATAAGGTATCTTCCCTTTCTCTTTTCTGTTGCTACTACTTCCATTGCTGCTCTGATGAGTTGGCGAGTTGCATCCCTCCCCACTGTCGAGACCACGCAACACTCACCAAGCGGCCTCATATCACAGGTACTGTGTGGAGATTTGTAGGTCGCAGATTGGTCAGTGCAGCGACTACTTCTTCCCATCTACCTCCAGACTCTGGAACTTTCTTCCTCCTTCTGTCTTTCCTAATTCTTATGACCTATCATCCTTCAAAAAGCAGATCTATCGTCATCTCAGGGCCTAGTCCTCCTTATCTCTGGGTCCTCTGTACTTTGACTGCTTTTTCTGTCTGTCGTTTTCCTTTGTGTAACATTGCCTCATCTCTGCCTTGTCCTTGACCTTTTTCTTTTTCTTCGTCTTGGTGTTTTCTCGTGCCCTTGGCCTTTATTGATGAGGGCACTTTTTGCCTGTCCCGGCGTCACGCCCATAAAAAAAATTCTTTTATGCTGATTGTGATACCATGGATGACGTTCCAAAAAATAAAGAATTATAAAAAAATCTAACCTCATCGGGCCTGGGCACATAGAAAACATACAGAAAAACAGAGATGGGGAGTATTGTTGGCACCTTAGCTCAACAAATATTGACAGTGTTTTTTTTTTAATTAATTTTTTTTCGTATTTTATTTTGACTACTATGCTATCCTTAATGGGAAGGGCATTATTTTAACAAAATATGGCACCACAGGATCAGGTTAATAAAATCTATAAAACTCCCCTGATTTACGTAAAATATTAGGTACTTTAATGAATCCCATGCAGGCATGTTTCCTTCAGAACTGCATCTTCTGTAACTTCTGCATCTTCTGTTACATTATATTTAGAAGTATTGAACTTCATTAGCTACTTTTCTGACCACTCATGTAGACTATTTAAGTCTTCCTGAAGCTCTCTACCATTGTTCTTCACAATCTTTGCATCATCTGCAAACATATTCAAGAATGAATTTACAGAAGATATATGTAGCAAGTTACATAAATATTTCCAAACTTTTCTCAAAGAGCTTTTATAATTTTTTTTTTTAGGACTGTCTCTCTTCCTAATCAAAATATGTTTCTACTTTCAATAATCTGCACACTCTCTTTTAAGGTAAGCGAGGTTGAATTTTTTCTTATGCTAGTTCCCTTAAAAACACAAGGAAAATTTTAGATACTGAATACTGATAGCATCTGTACTAATACCCGTACATGTGTAATTACCCACTTGTAATTACATAATTGTGTTTACGGGAAAGAGCCCAAAGCTCTTATCTTCCCGTCTCCTGATCGGTTCCATTTTGTACTTAGTGGTACTTATCATACCTGTTCTTAAAACTACTGATTGAGATAGCATTAACTACCTCCTCGCTTAGCCAATTCCAATTATCAACTACTCTTACACTGAAAAAGTATTTCCTTACATCCTGCAAAGAAGTTTTCTTACGAAGCTTCAAACTATGACATCTAGTTCTAGAGCCTGCCATATCAACATATCGATCCCTATCCACTCTCTCATAACCATGAAGGAATTTAAAGACTCTCACCATATCCCCCCTCAGTTTTCTAGCTTCTAGTGATGGTAAGTCTAATTCCCTCAGCCTCTCATCATAACTGAGATTACGTATTTCTGGCACCAGTTTTGTGGCATGTCTTTGAACTTTTTGAAGCTTAGCTATGTGCTTTTTCAAGTGCAAATTCCAAAAGGGGGCTGCATATTCGAGTTTTGGCCTCACATAGGTTACATAAATATTTCCGAACATTTCCTTGTCCATGTGCCTGAAGGCTACCCTTACATTTGATAAGAATGCATATGCTGCCTTTACTATGCCATTTATATGTATTTCTGGAGACAAATCTGCTAGTATATTTACTCCTAGATCTCTCTCATTTTCTGTTTCTTGAAGTTGTGCCCAGCCACCGAGTAGTCAAGTTTGGGCCTTCTTGCACTTGTACCCATTCTCATCACCTACATTTTGAAGTATTGAATTTCATTAGCCACTTTTCTAGTCATAGTCATAGATTTTATTGCCAAATATTTAGTATACATACAGGAATAAATATGTACATTATATTCAGAGGCACTAGCCTGCTGAGCAAGAGCTCCTTGGCAGGCAGTTTAATATACATTTCACATAAATTAAAGTATGACGGCAATAGTTAACAAAAGCTCCAATATAGCAATCTCATACTTTTCTTGTAATAAAGCAAAACAGTAGCCTGACCTTAACCTGGACATAATAATACACCAATACTGTATTAATTATTAATCAACGGCTGCTTGATTTTGCCTAGTAAATAAATGCTGTTTGAGTTTCGTTTTAAATAAAGTTTTGCCAGTTATTGTTTTTAAATCTTCTGGTAATGCATTCCAACATTTTGGGCCAAAACAGTGAATAGAAAATTTGTACAAGGCTGTTCTCGGCTGTGGACATATCAAATTTATATTGTTACCTCTGGTTCCATGGTTGTGTTGAATAAATCTAAATAATTTTCTGTTATCATTAACATCACTATGTATAATAATAAGACAGAAATATTGTATCAAGTAATTAGATTTAAGCAAGTTTAGCTCCTTGAATAAAGAGGAAGTCGAGTCATATTTTCCACTGTATGTAATAGTTCTGATCAGTCTTTTCTGAGTTACAACTACATCCCTTACAATTGACGCCCAAGTACAACCCCAGATGGACAAACGGTATATAATATGAGGATTACACAGGGAATAGTATAGGCTTTTTAAGGCCTCATTTGTTAGGTTATGACGAATTTTATGCGAAATTCCACACTTGTGCAGACTATTGAGATCTTCCTGAAGTTCTCTACCATTGTTCTCTTTTCCTACTTTCTTCACAATCTTTGCATCATCCGCAAACATATTCATGAATGAATTTACAGACTCTGGTGGGTCATTTACATATACAAGGAACAAAGGTGGCCCTAAAACTGAACCCTGTGGATCCCCACTACTAACTCTTCTCCATTCAGACACAGAGTGTCTTACTTTAACCCTCTGTTCCCTTCCTTCTAAATAAGTTTTTATCCATTTCAAGACATTTCCACCTATTCTAGCCATTGCTTACAGCTTCCTAATAAGTCTCCCATGTGGAACAGTGTCAAACGCTTTCTGGAAGTCTAGGAATATGCAATCTGCACAGCCCTCTCTTTCCTGTAAGATTCGGCTTGCCTCATCATAAAATTCTAATAAGATTGTTACTGTTGATCTACCTTCTCTGAAGCCATGTTGCCTCACTGAAAAAAAGTTGAAGGATTCCAAGTGAAGAGAGAAATGTTTCCTTAGTAGTTTCTCCATAACTTTGCAAACTATGCTGGTCAAGGAAACTGGTGTATAGATCAGAGCCGTATCCCTCCTTCCCTTTTTGAAGATAGGTATCACGTTTGCTTGTTTCCAGCATCTTGGCATCTCCCCTGACTCCAGTGACTTCTTATATATGATACTTAGTGCTACTAATATTGAGTTTGCGCATTTTTTAAGAACATGAGGGGATATGTCATCAGGACCTGTAGCTTTATGAACATCTAACTCCATCAGCGCTTTGTATACCTCTGTGGTTGTAAGGTTGATGTTCTCTAATACCGGCCCTTGAGCTTCTACCTCTGCAATCTGAGGGGGTGGGGTATTTTCTACTGTAAATACTGACTGAAACTCCTTGTTCAATTCTTTGCAGATCTCTTCATCTGTCTAAGTGATGCTTCCATCCGCTCTCTTTAGCCTTAAAACCTGTTCTTTTACCTTCAGTTTTCCTCTGATAAAGCTGTGGAAAAGCTTGGGATTTTCTTTAGCCTTCCTGGTGATGTCCCTGTCATAGTCTCTCTCTGCCTCTCTTCTTTTAGTTAGGTGGTCATTTCTTGCTCTTTTGTAGGTTTGCCAGACATTTATATTTTTCTCCTCCTATACCTTTTCCAGCATTTGTCTCTCCACTCCTTAGCTCTATTACACCCATTATCAAACCATTTTTCTCTGGCATGAATTACACCTACTTTGGTGAAAGGTATGCGGCAATCTACTATCTTCCCATATTTCTCACAAAACATGTCATACATTTCTTGTACAGATTTGTTGTAAAATAAGGTTCTCCAGTCAATAATTGCAAAAAGCTCATTCATTTTGATGTAATCTCCTTTCGGATAGTTCCTCCTCATGTCCTCAGTGCCTCTAATCTCAGGCAGAATATCTTTAATGATATACTCCATCAACAACACACAGTGGTCACTCTTTCCAATTGGTGGTTCATACTCATTTTTTTCAATATCCAACACATTATCTATGAATACTAGATCAAGTAGTGATGGCTCATCCCCACCCCTGGACCTCGTTGGTTCCATTACATGTTGGTGTAGGAAATTCCCTTGTACGCAATCGAGGAATCTTGCCCCGAATGAGTCCTCATCACTGTGTGGGTCAAGATATATCCAATCTATCTCTTTATGATTAAAATCTCCCATAATCAAAATCCTACATTTTCTATCCCGTGCCATGTTAACAACTGAGTTTATGACTTCAATAGTACCTATATGACTTTCCTCATAAACTTCTAGCCTATTCTGGTTCCTTGGTGGGTTATATACAACAATTATTATAATGCTCTTTGACCCAGTATTTATGCAAGCAACAAGAAATTCCTTGAACTCACTTTCTATAGCCAAGTTTATTTCTTCAACTTGAATCTTTTCACTTATGAGCAGTGCTATCCCTCCACCAGTCCTCTCAGATCTTTCAACCCTTAATATCCTGAAGCCCTTAGGAAAAACTGTGACACTGTTTATGACCTCACTCAACTTGGTCTCTGTAATTGCTACTTTTTCTGCCTTACTGTTGTGAATCCTATATTTTAATTCTACTGCCTTACCAGCTAATCCATCAGCATTTGTGTATAGCAATCTTAATGAGGCCCTATCCCCTGATCTTCTGTCATTACCTTCTTTATCTCCCCTTTGTCTGGAAGAACTCTGAAATGAAAATTTTTCTACTCTTCTTCATTTCTTTCCTCATTTAACCTTCTTGCCTCTTGCAACAAGTTTTTGATCTTTCCCATCTCTTCTTGTGTTCTGTATCGTCTAATGAACATTTCTTTGAATTCTTGAAGGTCTTTTAGACTTTTTTCCTCAACAATATATCCCTACATGTTTCCCCTCTCTCAAAGGTTACTTCTGTTGGCTCGGCTTTCCTTCCCTCGAATATTTACCTAGTTGGTGAATGTTTATAATATCCTCAGGACCACAAACTCCTCCAAGCTTTCTTATCAGCTCTACGACCCTAGCTTTATTTTCTTCAAGTCTCCCCTGCCATGTTGGTTCCTGGGATTCACTTATGCCTGAGATTACCACTGTCTTCTCTTTATCAAGTGCCAGTTTAATCAGTGGATTTGCCCTTTCCATCACAACGTCTTTCAGTTTTTCGATTACTGTCTCTTTATAGTCAACTGTTTGTATGTCTCATCATGTTCCATATTCAGCTTCTGGAACTTTTTTCTAAACTGTTCAATGTTTTCCTTAATTTGGACATTCCAAGCTGCAATCTCGTTTCTCCCAGAAGTGAGTAGTGAACTAACATCTAATTCATTTAGGTTGTCATTCATCTGTTTGTTTTTATCTTCTTGTTTAGAAATTCTGGCTTCTAGTTCACTCTTTTCCCCTTCCAGCTTCTTTATTCGTTTTTCTAGTTCTTTTCTCTCCTGCCCATGTGCTTTATTTGCTTCCTCCATAAGTTTTATTTGCTCTCTGATTGTTTCATTCTCTTTCATTTCTCTATCCATATACTGAATTTTATCACCAAGGTTTATAACCATTGCCTCTAAATCCTTGATTTTCTGTTTTAGTCTCCTAATAGCTACCCCTCCTCCCAACCCATGGGTGGGAGAGGTTTGGGACAGTGTGTGTGATTACCTAATTGTGATTACCTAATTGTGTTTACGGGAAAGAGCCCAAAGCTCGTATCTTCCCATCTCCTGATTGGTCCCATTTTATACTGAGTGATACCTATCATACCAGTCCTTAAAACTATGGATTAAGATAGCATTAACTACCTCCTCGCTTAGCCAATTCCAATTATCAACTACTCTTACACTGAAAAATTATTTCCTTACATCCTGCAAAGAAGTTTTCTTATGAAGCTTCAAACTATGACATCTAGTTCTAGAGCCAGCTATATCAAAATATCGATCCCTATCCACTCTATCATAACCATGAAGGAATTTAAAGACTCTCACCATATCCCCCCTCAATCTTCTAGCTTCGAGTGATGGTAAGTCTAATTCCCTCAGCCTTTCATCATAACTGAGATTGCGTATTTCTGGCACCAGTTTCGTGGCATGTCTTTGAACTTTTTCAAGCTTAGCTATGTGCTTTTTCAAGTGCAGATTCCAAAAGGGGGCTGCATTTTCGAGTTTTGGCCTCACATAGGTTACATAAATATTTCTGAACATTTCCTTGTCCATGTGCCTGAAGGCTACCCTTACATTTGATAAGAATGCATATGCTGCCCTTACTATGCCATTTATATGTATTTCTGGAGACAAATGTGTGTGTGTGTTGTGTGTATGGATGGATTTTTATATTTCATATTCTGGGCATATTTCTAAAGCATTGACCACAACTTAAAAATGCAAAAATATCACAGTAACCATGTTTATTTTCCACAAAGGTATATGAAGAATGTATCTTATATTCTTCAAGTACCTAAAGCACATTGGAGGGGTGTAACGTATTACGATCAATGATAAGCAAATAATTACGTAAATAGAGAAATAAGTAAATAGATAAATAAATAAATAGATCAATAAATAAATAAATAAATAAATAGGTAAATAATAATAACAACAACGACAACGGCGACAGCACAAGCAATAATAATAATAATAATAATAATAATAATAATAATAATAATAATAATAATAATAATAATAATAATAATGAGTGCACTGTGTTTCAGCTGAAGCTAAAATGGACTTGTGGAATAAACATTGCAGATGGATGCTTAATTCTCATTCAGGCCTCCACAAGGTTTCGGTAGTGGGAGTCCTCTATAGTCCAAAAGACCTTGAATATGTTTATCTCCAATTTCTAATCCCCCCTCGCTCACTGATTTTCGTTAACTGAACTCCAACCAACATCCCCCACTCATGCTCCTTGTTGACTCGTCAACTCTCAGCGGTACCCTGGGCACGGTCGGAGAAGGACGTAAAACAGAAAGGCCCTGTTTTTAGTTCTATATATCTGGAACCAATAGATGGTACAACTGTGAGCTCATGGAAGCCGTGTTTATATATTAGTACTTTCAGGAACTAGAAGAACGTACTATAAGCAGGTACAAGGTGCCTTACTTTAGTTCATTGTTTTCAGGAACTTAAAGAACGTCCTATAAGCAGGTAAGAGATTCCTTACTTTAGTTCATTCTTTTTAGAAACTTAAAGAAAGTTCAACAGACAGGTAAGAGAGGTCGTTTTTTTTTTTTTAACATTTGTTGGATAAACAAGAACGCAATACAGATACGAAAGAGAAAACGTGTCTTAGTTTTATATTTCCAAGATAATAAAAGAACTGCAACATAAAAGTAAGACACACCGTGTTCTTAGTTCAGTATTTTTCGTCAGCTTAGTTTAGATTAAAGAAAAATATTTATGACAAACAAGGGTCGCAAAGAATTTCGAACATCTCTAGGAATTATAACACCAAAGGAATTTCATTTGCTAGTAAATACTAATATATATATATATATATATATATATATATATATATATATATATATATATATATATATATATATATATATATATATATGTATATATATATATATATATATATATATATATATATATATATATATATATATATATATATATATAGTATATATATATATATATATATATATATATGATAGTATATATATATATAGTATATATATATATATATATATATATATATATATATATATATATATATATATATATATATATATATATATATATATATATATATATATATATATATATATATATATGTATGTGATTACCTAATTGTGATTACCTAATTGTGTTTACGGGAAAGAGCCCAAAGCTCGTATCTTCCCGTCTCCTCATCGGTTCCATTTTAGACTTAGTGATACTTATCATACATGTCCTTAAAACTATGGATTGAGATAGCATTAACTACCTCCTCGCTTAGCCAATTCCAATTATCAACTACTCTTACACTGAAAAAGTATTTCCTTACATCCTGCAAAGAAGTTTTCTTACGAAGCTTCAAACTATGACCTCTAGTTCTAGAGCCAGCCATATCAAAATATCGATCCCTATCCACTCTATCATAACCATGAAGGAATTTAAAGACTGTCACCATATCCCCCCTCAATCTTCTAGCTTCGAGTGATGGTAAGTCTAATTTCCTCAGCCTCTCATCATAACTGAGATTGCGTATTTCTGGCACCAGTTTCGTGGCATGTCTTTGAACTTTGTCAAGCTTAACTATGTGCTTTTTCAAGTGCGGATTCCAAAAGGGGGCTGCATATTCGAGTTTTGGCCTCACATAGGTTACATAAATATTTCTGAACATTTCCTTGTCCATGTGCCTGAAGGCTACTCTTACATTTGATAAGAATGCATACGCTGCCCTTACTATGCCATTTATATGTATTTCTGGAGACAAATCTGCCAGTATGTTTACTGCTAGATCTCTCTCATTTTGTCTCTTGAAGTTGTACTCCAGCCACCGAGTAGTCAAGCTTGGGCCTTCTTGCACTTGTACCCATTCTCATTACTATACATTTTGAAGTATTGAATTTCATTAGCCACTTTTCTGACCACTCATGCAGATTATTTAGATCCTCCTGAAGTTCTCTACCATTGTTCTCGTTTTTTACTTTCTTCACAATCTTTGCATAATCTGCAAACATATTCATGAATGAATTTACAGACTCTGGTAGGTCATTTACATATACAAGGAACAAAAGTGGCCCTAAAACTGAACCCTGTGGGAATCCACTACTAACTCTTCTCCATTCAGACACTGAGTGTCTTACTCTAACCCTCTGTTCCCTTCCTTCTAAGTAAGTTTTTATCCATTCCAAAATATTTCCACCTATTCTAGCCATTGATTGCAGCTTCCTAATAAGTCTCCCATGTGGAACAGTGTCAAACGCTTTCTGGAAGTCTAGGAATATGCAATCTGCCCAGCCCTCTCTTTCCTGTAAGATTTGGCTTACCTCATTATAAAATTCTAATAAGTTTGTTACTGTTGATCTACCTTCTCTGAAGCCATGTTGCCTCCCTGACAAAAAGTTGAAGGATTCCAAGTGAAGAGAAATATGTTTCCTTAGTAGTTTCTCCATAACTTTGCAAACTATGCTGGTCAAGGAAACTGGTCTATAGTTCAGAGCCGTATCCCTCCTTCCCTTTTTGAAGATAGGTATCACATTTGCTTGTTTCCAGCATCTTGGAATCTCCCCCGACTCCAGTGACTCCTTAAATATGATACTTAGTGCCACTGATATTGTGTTTGCGCATTTTTTAAGTACATGAGGGGATATGTCACAAGGACCTGTAGCTTTATGAACATCTAAATCCAGCAGCACTTTGCATACCTCTGTGGCTGTAAGGTTGATGTTCTCTAATACCGGCCCTTGAGCTTCTATCACTGCAATCTGAGGGGGTGGGGTATTTTCTACTGTAAATACTGACTGAAACTCCTTGTTCAATTCTTTGCAGATCTCTTCATCCGTCTCAGTGATGCTTCCATCCGCTCTCTTTAGCCTTAAAACCTGTTCTTTTACCTTCAGTATGTGATTACCTAATTGTGATTACCTAATTGTGCTTACGGGAAAGAGCCCCAAGCTCGTATCTACCCGTCTCCTGATCGGTTCCATTTTGTACTTAGTGATACTTATCATACCTGTCCTTAAAACTATGGATTGATTGATTGTGATTACCTAATTGATTATTACCTAATTGTGTTTACGGGAAAGAGCCCAAAGCTCGTATCTTCCCGCCTCCTGATTGGTTCCATTTTATACTTAGTGATACTTATCATACCTGTCCTTAAAACTTTGGATTGAGATAGCATTAACTACCTCCTCGCTTAGCCAATTCCAATTATCAACTACTCTTACACTGAAAAAGTATTTCCTTACATCCTGCAAAGAAGTTTTCTTACGAAGCTTCAAACTATGATCATCTAGTTCTAGAGCCAGCCGTATCAAAATATCGATCCCTATCCACTCTATCATAACCATGAAGGAATTTAAAGACTGTCACCATATCCCCCTTCACTCTTCTAGCTTCGAGTGATGGTAAGTCTAATTCCCTCAGTCTCTCATCATAACTGAGATTGCGTATTTCTGGCACCAGTTTCGTGGCATGTCTTTGAACTTTTTCAAGCTTAGCTATGTGCTTTTTCAAGTGCGGATTCCAAAAGGGGGCTGCATATTCGAGTTTTGGCCTCACATAGGTTACATAAATATTTCTGAACATTTCCTTGTCCATGTGCCTGAAGGCTACCCTTACATTTGATAAGAGTGTATATGCTGCCCTTACTATGCCATTTATATGTATTTCTGGAGACAAATCTGCCAGTATGTTTACTGCTAGATCTCTCTCATTTTCTGTCTCTTGAAGTTGTACTCCAGCCACCGAGTAGTCAAGCTTGGGTGTATGTATGTATGTATGTGATTACCTAATTGTGATTACCTAATTGTGTTTACGGGAAAGAGCCCAAAGCTCGTATCTTCCCGTCTCCTCATCGGTTCCATTTTATACTTAGTGATACTTATCATACCTGTTCTTAAAACTATGGATTGAGATAGCATTAACTACCTCCTCACTTAGCCAATTTCAATTATCAACTACTCTTACACTGAAAAAGTATTTCCTTACATCCTGCAAAGAAGTTTTCTTACGAAGCTTCAAACTATGACCTCTACTTCTAGAGCCAGCCATATCAAAATATCGATCCCTATCTACTCTATCATAGCCATGAAGGAATTTAAAGACTGTCACCATATCCCCCCTCACTCTTCTAGCTTCGAGTGATGGTAAGTCTGTATGTATGTATGTATGTATGTATGTATGTATGTATGTATGTATGTATGTATGTATATATTTATGTATATATATATATATATATATATATATATATATATATATATATATATATATATATATATATATATATATATATATATATATATATATATATATATATATATATATAATTTTTTTACCCTGACCGGGACTCGAACCTTGGACTTATATTGCTAAGTCAAGGCACTGCCAACTACACACCACTGCCTCATCAACAAGGGCCCGGGCACGAGAAAATACCAAGACGAAGGAAAAGAAGAAGGTTAAGGGCAAGGCAGAGATGAGGTAATGTCACAAATTAAAACGACAGAAAAAAAAACAGTCAAAGTAAAGAGGACCCAGAGATATGGAATACTAGGCTCTGAGATGACGATAGATCAGATTTTTGAAGGATGAAAGGTCATAAGAATTAGGAAAGACAGAAGGAGGAAGAGAGTTCCAGAGTCTGGAGGTAGATGGGAAGAAGCAGTCGCTGCACCAACCAATCCGCGAGATACAAGTCTCCACACAGTACCTGTGAGATGAGGCCGCTTGGCGAGTGTTACGCGGCCTCGGCAGTGGAGGAGGGATGCAACTCGCCAACTCATCAGAGCAGCGATGGAAGTAGTAGCGATAGAAAAGCGAAAGGGAAGATACCTTACGGCGAAGAGAGAGAGAATCCAGGTTAGAATTAAGAGAAATATCATTAATGAGTCTGACTGCCTTAGATTGAACCCTATCAAGAAGATAAGTAAAGGAAGAAGCACCCCAGATGTGTGAGCAGTATTCTAAGCAGGGGTGGATAAGACCTTTGTAAATTTTAAGTAACTGCAATGAGGAATAGCAATAATGAAAACAAAACAAAACCTCCCATTTTTTGGATGAAGATTTAGAAATTTGGATTATGTGAATCCTCCAAGACAAGTTAGAGGCTACATTTATTCCTAATATATTGATAGAGTTAAGAGGGTAAATTTCATTAGTTTCAAAGACAATAGGGTTATCAGGAGGAGAAGAAGATAAATAGATAGCCAGAAACTGTGTCTTGGGGGCATTGAATTTAACTAAATTTTGAGTGCCCCAAATCGGGGCACTCAAAGAGTTAAGAGTAGAAGAAAGAGTGATACGAGATTGATTACGAGTATCAGATGAAGATTGTGAAGAAAAGGCAGAGGAAAAGTGAAGGGTAGAATCATCGGCAAAGGCATGAAGAATAGAGGAAGATGGGGATTGTAGAAGATCATTGATGAAGAGAAGGAAGAGAATATGTGAAAGAACAGAGTCCTGTGGAACACCACTGGAAACAGAGAAAGGGCTAGATGTTGCACCATCAACAACTACAGATATAGAACGGTCAGTAAGAAAACTGGAAATCAGAGAACAGAAAGAAGGGGTAAAGCCATAGGCATGGAGTATGGCCAACAGAGCCTTGTGCCAGACTCTGTCAAAAGCCTTAGGGAATCAAGGTCGATGACAAAGGATTCCCCATAGTTCCTCAGAGAAGATGACCATACATGAGTAAGATAGGACAGGAGATCACCAGTGAAGCTTGCCTTGCGGAAGCCGTATTGGTGATCGGAGATAAGTGAGTTAGATTCAAGGCGTTTCAAGAAGTGAGCATTGAGCAAAGTTTCAAAAACTTTAGCAATAGAGTAGGTTAGAGCAATCGGTCGGTAGTTAGAAGGAATAGAGCGGTCACCTTTCTTAGGAACAGGCTGAACTAGAGCATGCTTCCAAGATGAAGGATAGATACTGGTTGACAGAATGAGGTGAAAAAGACGGCAAAGCACGGGAACCAGCTCATCTGCAAACTCCTTAAGGAACCTTACAGGGATACCATCGGGACCAGATGCCTTGTTTGTCTTTAGTGAGAGAAGATCCTTATGAACTTTGCGTGAAGAAAGGATAAGGGAGGGCATAAGGTTAGAGAGGGGAAAAGACTGAGGAACAGGTGCACTGGAATCATTGATAGAAGAGTTGGCAGAAAAATGAGAGCCAAAGAAAGTGGCTTTGTCAGTGGGAGAGCAAGCTATAGAACCATCGGAACGAATGAGAGGGGGAAAGCTTGAGTTACAAAAGTTTTTGGAGAGGTTTTTGGCTCAGGTCCAGAAGCAATTGCCAGTGGGAGAGGAGTTAAGGTCATCAACTTTCCTTCTTATAAAGGAAGCCTTAGATCAGCGAATCTGAGCTGTACAGCGATTCCTAGCTATAATAAAAGCAGAGCGAGTTAAATCGGAAGGAGAGGCTTGGTAAGATCTGTGAGCCTGATTCCTAGCCTCGATAGCCATGGAGCAGGCACGGTCAAACCAAGGTTTAGGGGGAGAGAAAGTTTTTGTAGAAGAAGGGATGTACGCCTCCATTCCCGTGGTCATGACCTCGGCAACTTTTACAGCTACCCGATCAGGGTTGCAGGACCGAAAGCAGTAGTCACCCCATAGGAAGTCAAAGAGAAAGTTACGTAAATTTTCATATTGGGTTCGCTCGAAGTGCCAAAGGCGGCATTGAGTAGGAGGGATTGGTGGTGGGGGAGCGAAAATGGAAGAGACAGAGATCATGGAGTGGTCAGATTTACCAAGAGGGGAAAGCACAGAATAAGAGTAGTTTGAAGGATTAGAAGTAAAAAATAGGTCAAGAGTGTTTGCAGCATGTTTGTGACGATCAGGAACGCGAGTAGGGTGTTTGATAATTTTCTCCAGATCGTGAGTAATAGAGAAAGGAAAAGCCTCGCTTCCTCCCACATCAGTGTGAGAAGAATGAAGCCACTCACTGTAGTGTACATTGAAGTCTCCAATGTAGAGAACTTCGGCATGTGGGTGAGAAGATAGCAAGGACTCATGGCACGAGGAGAGATATTCAAAGAAAGACACAAACTCGGTGGAGTTTGGAGAACAGTAGCAGAATCAAAGGATGATAGTGGTAGTGGAGCGATAGACTTTTAGCCAGAGAACATCAAAGTCAGGATTTTCAAGGTCCATGAGCCTCACAGTAGGAGTGTTAATATTGCAGTAAGCACAGACCCCACCTTTGGAACGAAAACGAGTATACAGATTATAGTGGGAGATTTGGAAAGGGTCAGTGGAAGCATGTATAGACAACTGGATTTCAGATAGGAGGAGGAGGTTAGGGAGGAAAGTGCCCAAGTGCTGTTCCACAGATGAAATATTAGCGTTCAGCCCACGAATGTTTGAATAGTGAAGAGTGAAAGAAGCAGATCCATTGGGAGGTGCAAGGTAAAGAGCAGAACCATTACTACCACCAGGCGTGTCTGCCCTCAAGCCAATGGTGGAGTCAACACGATCCCCGAAGATTCTTCGCACCCCACTATGCCGGGTACTGGGGGCCATTAGTTGTGAACCTTCCATAAATAATGACAAAATGTGAGGAAAAGGAAAGTAAAAGAGACAGATGTGCAGAATGTTGTGACTTGTCAAATGTAATGAATAGCAAGATATGTGTAATGAATATGCCAGAATATTCAGTGTAAATATAGGCATGAGGAAAGAACCGTCCTGAAGGAAGACTCAACCTGGAACTCTCTGGACCAGTCCTAGTTGCATCCTAATACCTTCAGTCGTAGTCTTTCAACGGGCGGCTGGTGCCATGGCCAACCTGCTACTATAAAAAGGTTAAAAGGAATCCAACCTTATAGCTTATATCTGCTATACTTAGGAATGAACGCATTCTATCTGAATGCCACTATGTTCATATAACAGATTCCCCAACCTCACTCGTGGGTTCATTTTCGCATTTAATTCAATTCCCAATCTCATTCGGGTCATACAATAACCAAATTAGCACATTACATATGTGAAAACATGAATCATTTTTTTTACCCCGACTGGGACTCGAACCTAGGACTTATAATTACTATGTCAAGGCACTACCAACTACACACAACAGAAGGTTAAAAGGAATCCAGCCTTATAGCTTATATCTGCTATACTTAGGAATGAATGCATTCTATCTGAATGCCACTATGTTCATATTACAGATTCCCCAACCTCACTCGTGGCTTCATTTTCGCATTTAATTCAATTCCCAATCTCATTCGGGTCATACTATAACTAAATAAGCACATTACATATGTGGAAACATGAATCATTTTTTACCCTGACCGGGACTCGAACCTAGGACTTATAATTACTAAGTCAAGGCACTACCAACTACACACCACAGAAGGTTAAAAGGAATCCAACCTTATAGCTTATATCTGCTATACTTAGGAATGAACGCATTCTATCTGAATGCCACTATGTTCATATTACAGATTCCCCAACCCCACTTGTGGCTTCATTTTTGCATTTAATTCAATTCCCAATCTCATTCGGGTTATACAATAACCAAAATAACCAAATAAGCACGTTACATATGTGAAAATAAATGCTTCGCTAACCTCCTCTTTGCACAATACCTTTCATACTTCTCTACATTACTTACCTGCAACCATACCTCGTAAGCCTGCTTCTTTTCAGCCACTTCTGCACTCACCTGCTCATTCCACCATTCACTACCTTTCCTTTTACTTCTGCCAGTTAGCCTACTTCCACACACTGCCTCAGCACACTTCATAACCTCCTCCTTGAAACAGCCCCATTCTTCTTCCACTCCCGCCTCCACTTTCTCTTTCACTACATTCCACACATTTCTCACACTAGCCTTATACTCACAGTCTTTCTCTTTCTTATACAATTCATTCACTGTTAGCACCTCTCTTCTTCTCTCGCTTCAACTCTTTCTACACTTTTCTCCCACTCTCACTCTAGTATCCACTATATAATGGTCAGATATTCCACCACTAGCTCCTCTCAGTACATTCACATCCAATACTCTTCCGATCACCCTCCTGTTCACCACAACACAATCCATTAATGCTCTGTCAACTACTCTTCCATTACTCACTCTGACCCATGTATACTTGTGCACATCCCTCTATTAAATACAATATTAGAAATCAACATCTCTCTCTCTGTACACATTTCTATAATTTTCTCTCCATTCTCATTCCTACCAGGTACTCCATACTTCCCAATTACACCATCCACTGGCTCATTCCCTACTCTAGCATTTAAATCTCCCATCAACACCACATTCACATGCATTCCCAAGTCTTCCAAACATTCGTTCAATTTCATCCAAAATTCTTCTCTTTCTACCTCACTTCTTTCACTGCCAGGGCCATATGCACTCACAAATGCCCAAGCCTCGCATCCCAGCCTCATTTTAGCCACTATTATTCGAGAAGATGCTTCCTTCCGTTCTACCACACACTTATTCATCTCTTCACTTAATAACAGAGCCACTCCCTCTCTTCCTCTCTCCCTCGCAACTCCTAACACCCTACCTGCCACTTTCCCAAATGTCATCTAACCATTCCCTTTTATCTTAGTCTCGCTCAGTGCAAGTACATCTATCTTTCTCTCTATAAACATACTCCCTATCACCTCCCTCTTACTTTCATTTACACCACAACCACGCACATTCAGAGACCAAATAATTAGGTTTCTGGCTGGATCTCTCCTACCAGAATACCCCCACATCTCTTGGCTACTCGTAGAAAGTGAATTTCAGAGTAGGGGATTCCTAGTCCCCCCAATCCGCTCCATTTAGTCGATTTTTAAGACACGCAGGGGAACACGGGGGAAGTATTCTTAAACCCCCTTTCTATATATATATATATATATATATATATATATATATATATATATATATATATATATATATATATATATATATATATATATATATATATATATATATATATATATATATAAACCAAATAGGCACATTACATATGTGAAAACATGAATCATTTTCTACCCTGACCAGGACTTGAACCTAGGACTTATAATTACTAAGTCAAGGCACTACCAACTACACACCACAGAAGGTTAAAAGGAATCCAGCTTTTTTATCTTATATCTGCTATACTTAGGATTGAACGCATTTTATCTGAATGCCGCTATGTTCATATTACAGATTCCCCAACCTCACTCGTGGCTTCATTTTCGCATTTAATTCAATTCACAATCTCATTCGGGTCATATAATAACCAAATAAGCACATTACATATGTGAAAACATGAATCATATTTTTACCCCAACCGGGACTCGAACCTAGGACTTATAATTACTAAGTAAAGGAACTACCAACTACACACAACAGAAGGTTAAAAGGAATCCTACCTTATAGCTTATATCTGCTATACTTAGGAATGAACGCATTCTATCTGAATGCCACTATGTTCATATTACAGATTCCCCAACTTCACCCGTGGCTTCATTTTCGCATTTAATTCAATTCCCAATCTCATTCGGGTCATACAATAACCAAATAAGCACATTACATATGTGAAAAACGAATCATATTTTACCCCAACCGCACTCGAACCTAGGACTTATAATTACTAAGTAAAGGCACTACCAACTACACACAACAGCAAGTTAAAAGGAATCCAACCTTATAGCTTATATCTGCTATATTTAGGAATGAACGCATTCTATCTGAATGCCACTATGGTTATATTACAGATTCCCCAACCTCACTTGTGGCTTCATTTTTGCATTTAATTCAATTCCCAATCTCATTCAGGTAATACAATAACCAAATAAGCACATTACATATGTGAAAACATGAATCATTTTTTTACCCTGACCGGGACTCGAACCTAGGACTTATAATTACCAAGTCAAGGTACTACCAACTACACACCACAGAAGGTTAAAAGGAATCCAACCTTATAGCTTATATCTGCTATACTTAGCAATGAACACATTCAATCTGTAATATTAACAAAGTGGCATTCATTCCTAAGTATAGCAGATATAAGCTATAAGGTTGGATTCCTTTTAACCTTCTGTGGTGTGTAGTTGGTAGTGCCTTGACTTAGTAATAATAAGTCCTAGGTTCGAGTCCCGGTCGCGGTAAAAAATGATTCATGTTTTCACATATGTAATGTGCTTATTTGGTTTATATATATTTATATATATATATATATATATATATATATATATATTATATATATATATATATATATATATATATAGGGAGGGGGTTTAAGAATACTTCCTTCGTATTCCCCTCCTCTGCATTTCACTTTCTACGAGTAGCCAAGAGATGTGGGGGTATTCTGGTAGGAGAGATCCAGCCAGAAACCTAATTATTTGGTCTCTGAATGTGCGTGGTTGTGGTGTAAATGAAAGTAAGAGGGAGGTGATAGGGAGTATGTTTGTGGAGAGAAAGATCGATGTACTTGCACTGAGTGAAACTAAGATAAAAGGGAATGGTGAGGTTACATTCGAGAGAGTGGCAGGTAGGGTGTTAGGAGTTGCGAGGGAGAGAGGAAGAGAGGGAGTGGCTCTGTTATTAAGTGAAGAGATGAATAAGTGTGTGGTAGAATTGAAGGAAGTATCTTCTCGAATAATAGTGGCTAAAATGAGGCTGGGATGCGAGGCTTGGGCGTTTGTGAGTGCATATGGCCCTGGCAGTGAAAGAAGTGAGGTAGAAAGAGAAGAATTTTGGATGAAATTGAACGAATGTTTGGAAGACTTGGGAATGAATGTGAATGTGGTGTTGATGGGAGATTTAAATGCTAGAGTATGGAATGAGCCAGTGGATGGTGTAATTGGGAAGTACGGAGAACCTGGTAGGAATGAGAATGGAGAGAAAATGATAGAAATGTGTATTGAGAGAGAGAGATGTTGATTTCTAATGCTATATTTAAAAAGAAGGATGTGCACAAGTATACATGGGTCAGAGTGAGTAGTGGAAGAGTAGTTGACAGAGCATTAATGGATTATGTTGTGGTGAACAGGAGGGTGATTGGAAGAGTATTGGATGTGAATGTACTGAGAGGAGCTAGTGGTGGAATATCTGACCATTATTTAGTAGAAAGTAGAGTGAGAGTGGGAGAAAAGTGGAGGAAGAGGAGAAGTGAGGTGCTAACGGTGAATGAATTGTATAAGAAAGAGAAAGACTGTGAGTATAAGGCTAGTGTGAGAAATGTGTGGAATGTAGTGAAAGAGAAAGTGGAGGCAGGAGTGGAAGAAGAATGGGGCTGTTTCAAGGAGGAGGTTTTGAAATGTGCTGAGGCAGTGTGTGGAAGGAGACTAACTGGTGGAAGTAAAGGGAAAGGTAGTGAATGGTGGAATGAGCAGGTGAGTGCAGTAGTGGCTGAAAAGCCGCAGGCTTACGAGGTATGGTTGCAGGTAGGTAATGTAGAGAAGTATGAAAGGTATTGTGCAAAGAGGAGGTTAGCGAAGCACGTGGTGAGGGTGGTAAATAAAGAAGCAGATGTAAATTGGGGCAGATGCTTGTCTGAGAATTTTGAAAGGAATAAAAAGATGTTTTGGAAGGAAGTGAAAAGAGTGAGGAAAGGTGAATGTGGTAGGGAGGAGAGAGTGAAAGGAACAGATGGGAAATTGCCAGTGGATGAAATGAAAGTGAGAGAGAGATGAGCTGAATATTTCAAGAACCTGCTAAATGAGGAAGATGAGAGAGAAGCAGAGAATGTGGCTGTGGAAAACGAATGGAGAATGCCAATGTTTGGCAATGAGAATGATAGAGAAATAACAAAAGAGGAGGTATATTTAGCATTGAGAGCAACGAAAGCAGGTAAAGCACCATGGATAGATGGGTGTCATGCTGAATGCTTGTCAAAAGGTGAGGAGGCATTAGTAGAATGGATGGTTAGGTTGTTGAATGCATGTTTCAGGAAAGGGAGGGTCCTAGTTGATTGGAGGAGTGCATGTGTAGTTCCACTTTACAAAGGGAAGGGAGATAAGTATGAGTGTAGTAGTTTTAGGGGAATTAGTTTGTTGAGTGTAGTTGGTAAGGTATGTGGAAGAGTGTTAATCGAGAGAATTAGGAAAGGTACTGAGAGAATGATTGGGGAAGAACAGTGTGGGTTCAGGAAAAAAAGAGGATGTGTGGATCAGGTGTTTGCGGTAAGACAGGTGTGTGAGAAGTTCTTGGAGAAAGGTAGGGACACTTTTTGGGCCTTTATGGATTTAGAGAAAGCATATGACAGGGTAGATAGAGAGGGGTTGTGGAGGGTGTTGCAACTGTATGGAATAAGTGGAAATTTGTTGAATGCTGTGAAGAGTTTTTACATGAATAGTAGAGCATGCGTGAGAGTTGGGAATGATACGAGTGATTGGTTTGAGATGAATGTTGGGTTACGTCAAGGTTGTGTAATGTCGCCATGGTTATTTAATTTGTATATGGATGGAGTGGTAAGGGAAGTATATGAAAGAGTATTAGACAGAGGCTTGGAACTAGTGGATGAGGAGGGAAGGTTGTGGAAATTGAGTCAATTGGTATTTGAGGATGATACTGTACTGGTGGCTGATACTGAAAATTAATTGAAGCATTTGGTGACTGAGTTTATTAGTGTGTGTGAAAGAAGGAAGTTGCACATGAATATTGGTAAAAGTAAAATCATGAGATGCAAGAGGAGTGTTAATGTTGGCAGATTGTATGTAGGAGTGAATGGGGAGTTGCTTGAAGAAATTGAGTTTTAAGTATCTGGGGTCACATGTATCAAGGAGTGGACGAGTGGATGTAGAGGTAAATCACAGAGTGATGGAAGCTAGTAAATGTCTAGGTGGGTTGAAAAGTGTAATGAGAAATAGATATTTGGGAATGAATGCAAAGAGAAGGATATATCTAGGTGTGATTGCGCCGAGAGCATTGCATGGAGCAGAGACTTGGAATGCAAGAGAGGATGAAAGAAACAAGTTGAATGTAATGGAGATGAGGTGTTTGAGAGGTATGATTGGTGTATCTAGAATAGATTGAGTAAGAAATGAGGATATCAGGCAGAGAACGGGTGTTGGAATGAGGCTGTCGGATAGGTGAGATCAGTAAGTGTTGAGATGGTTTGGACACATGGAAAGGATGAGTAATGAACGATTAGTGAAGAGAGTGTGGAATGCAGAAGTGATTGGAGTTAGGTTAAGAGGGAGACCTAGAATGAGATGGATGGATGGCGTGAAATGAGCACTGAATGCACGTGGAATGTCAGTGGAACAGGGAAGAGTGCGTGCAAGAGATAGGAATGAGTGGAGGAAGATTGTGCATATATGACGGGTGTGAGGGGAATTGCCATTTCATGAAGCGGTGGGGGTAACCAGCTGCAGCTGTCGGGCCTCATTGTATAATACTCTTGCCCACCTACCTTGTGGGTGACCCAAGCAGAATGGAAGGGGGGGAGACGTGGCAACCCTCTATCCCCAAGGAGCTGAGAGGAGCGGTTGAGGTGTGTATGTGGATCATGGTGAATGCGCATTTTTTGGCTCGGCCACACCCCTTACAAAGGGGAATGGGGCTTATGTCTATATATATATATATATATATATATATATA
>JAXCGZ010022829.1:47500-55000 GCA_037179515.1 Halocaridina rubra | reverse complement strand
AATGCTATCTCAATCCATAGTTTTAAGGACAGGTATGATAAGTATCACTAAGTATAAAATGGAACCGATGAGGAGACAGGAAGATACGAGCTTTGGGCTCTTTCCCGTAAACACAATTAGGTAATCACAATTAGGTAATCACACACACACACACACACACACACACACACACTTCCTTTGCTGATGCACTAAAGGGCAATGTGGCAGTAAAAGAGGCTGTAAAGGTGGTGGCACTGGAAAACATACAAACTGTTGACTATAAAGAGACAGTAATCGAAAAAATGAAAGACTTTGTGATGGAAAGGGCAAACCCACTCATCAAACAGGCACTTGATAAGGAGAAGACAGTGGTAATCTCAGGCATAAGCGAATCCCAGGAGCCAACATGGCAGGGGAGACTTGAAGAAAATAAAGCTAGGGTTGTAGACCTGATAAGAAAGCTTGGAGTAGTTTGTGGTCCTGAGGATATTGTAAGCATACACCAACTAGGTAAATATTCGAGGGAAGGAAAGCCGAGACCAACAAAAGTAACCTTTGAGAGAGGGGAAATATGTAGGGAATTATTGTTGAGAAAAAAAGTCTAAAAGACCTTCAAGAATTCAAAGAAGTGTTCATTAGACGATACAGAACACAGGAAGAGATGGGAAAGATAAAAAAACTTGTTGCAAGAAGGGCTTCAGAATACTAAGGGTTGAAAGATCTGAGAGGACTGGTGGAGGGATAGCACTGCTCATAAATGAAAGGATTCAAGTTGAAGAAATAAACTTGGCTATAGAAAGTGAGTTCAAGGAATTTCTTGTTGCTCGCATAAATACTGGGTCAGAGAGCATTATAATAACTGTTGTATATAACCCACCAAGGAACCAGAATAGGCTTGAAGTTTATGAGGATAGTCATATAGGTACTATTGAAGTCATAAACTTAATTGTTAACATGGCACGGGAAAAAAATGTAGACTTTTGATTATGGGAGATTTTAATCATAAAGAGATAGATTGGATAAATCTTGACCCACACAGTGGTGAGGACTCATTCGGGGCAAGATTCCTAGATTGTGTACAAGGGAATTTCCTACACCAACATGTAATGGAACCAACGAGGGCCAGGGGTGGGGATGAGCCATCACTACTTAATCTAGTATTCATAGATAATGTGTTGGATGTTGAAAAAATTGAGTATGAACCAATTGGAAAGAGTGACCACTGTGTGTTGTTGATGGAGTATATCATTGAAATATTCTGCCTGATAGTAGAGGCACTGAGGATATGATGAGGAACTATCCGAAAGGAGATTACATCAAAATGAATGAGCTTTTTGCAGTTATTGACTGGAGAACCTTATTTTACAACAAATCTGTACAAGAAATGTATGACATCTTTTGTGAGAAATATGGGAAGATAGTAGAATGCTGCATACCTGTCACCAAAGTAGGTGTAATTCATGCCAGAGAGAAATGGTTCGATAATGGGTGTACAAGAGTTAAGGAGTGGAGAGACAAATGCTGGAAAAGGTATAGGAGGAGAAAAAACATACTTGCCTGGCAAACCTACAAAAGAGCAAGAAATGACTACCTAAGTAAAAGGAGAGAGGCAGAGAGAAACTATGAGAGGGACATCACCAGGGAGGCTAAAGAGAATCCCAAGCTTTTCCACAGCTTTATCAGAGGAAAACTGAAGGTAAAAGAACAGGTTTTAAGGCTAAAGAGAGAGGATGGAAGTATCACTGAGACAGATGAAGAGATCTGCAAAGAATTGAACAAGGAGTTTCAGTCAGTATTTACAGTAGAAAATACCCCACCCCCTCAGATTGCAGAGATAGAAGCTTAAGGGCCGGTATTAGAGAACATCAACCTTACTGCCACAGATGTATGCAAAGTGCTGATGGATTAAGATGTTCATAAAGCTACAGGTCCTGATGACATATCCCCTCATGTGCTTAAAAAATGCGCAAACTCAATATCAGTGGCACTAAGTATCATATTTAAAAAGTCACTGGAGTCGGGGGAGATTCCAAGATGCTGGAAACAAGCAAATGTGATACCTATCTTCAAAAAGGGAAGGAGGGATACGGCTCTGAACTATAGACCAGTTTCCTTGACCAGCATAGATTGCAAAGTTATGGAGAAACTACTAAGGAAACATATCTCTCTTCACTTGGAATCCTTCAACTTTTTGTCAGTGAGGCAACATGGCTTCAGAGAAGGTAGATCAACAGTAACAAACTTATTAGAATTTTATGATGAGGTAAGCCGAATCTTACAGGAAAGAGAGGGCTGGGCAGATTGCATATTCCTAGACTTCCAGAAAGCGTTTGACACTGTTCCACATGGGAGACTTATTAGGAAGCTGCAATCAATGACTAGAATAGGTGGAAATGTTTTGGAATGGATAAAAACTTACTTAGAAGGAAGGGAATAGAGGGTTAGAGTAAGACACTCAGTGTCTGAATGCAGAAGAGTTAGTAGTGGAGTTCCACAGGGTTCAGTTTTAGTTCCTCTTTTGTTCGTTGTATATGTAAATGACCTACCAGAGTCTGTAAATTCATTCATGAATATGTTTGCAGATGATGCATAGATTGTGAAGAAAGTAAAAAACGAGAACAATGGTAGAGAACTTCAGGAGAACCTAAATAATCTGCATGAGTGGTCAGAAATGTGGCTAATGAAATTCAATACTTCAAAATGTAAGGTGATGAGAATGGGTACAAGTGCAAGAAGGCCCAAGCTTGACTACTCTGTGGCTGGGGTACAACTTCAAGAGACAAAAAATGAGAGAGATCTAGGAGTAAACATACTGGAAGATTTCTCTCCAGAAATACATATAAATGGCATAGTAAGGGCAGCATATGCATTCTTATCAAATGTAAGGGTAGCCTTCAGGCACATGGACTAGGAAATGTTCAGAAATATTTATGTAACCTATGTGAGGCCAAAACTTGAATATGCAGCCCCCTTTTGGAATCATAAACGCAGATCTTAGCCACATAGAACCGAGTCGGATACGTTTATGAAGTCCATTTGTGTGTGTCTAACTAACTCACAATATGGTATCCTAGGTTTACACTGTTTAAGAAATCGGTTCATTGAATTAAATAAAAAAAAAACTAATTTATCTCTTGTATGTCTACGTCGAGACACATTTTCATCTACTTTTCTCCTCTGCTGGAGATTAAAATAGAAAGTTAATTTCGGTTAATGATGGCCTTCACATCCCAAAATGTGGAAATGAAACACAAAACACTGAAAAATGCCTAAACATATGCAAATAATATCAGTGATCAACTCGTTCCGTTACTAGGGAGGGTCTTAACTAAATAACTTAACCAAACATTATGATAAATGTAATGCGCTTTATTTTTTGTCCTCAACGGGTTGTGTAACTAAACATGTACCCATATATGCATAAATACATGTGTGTGTGTGTATATATATATATATATATATATATATATATATATATATATATATATATATATATATATATATATATATATATATATATATATATATATATATATATATATATATATATATATCTATATATATATATATATATATATATATATATATATATATATATATATATATATATATATATATATATATATATATATATATATATATATATATATATATATATATATATATATATATATATATATATATATATATATATATATATATATATATATATATATATATATATATATATATATATATATATATATATATATATATATATATATATATATATATATATATATATATATATATATATATATATATATATATATATATATATATATATATATATATATATATATATATATATATATATATATATATATATATATATATATATATATATATATATATATATATATATATATTAGGGCTACTTCCGCTTGTTATCTACTAGGAAAAAATATCTACTAGGTTAGGTTAGGGTAGGGTAGGAAGTAGATTCATGACACGTAGATAACATGCGGAAGTGGCACCTATATATATATATATATATATATATATATATATATATATATATATATATATATATATATATATATATATATATATATATATATATATATATATATATATATATATATATATATATATATATATATATGTGTGTGTGTGTGTGTGTGTGTGTGTGTGTGTGTGTGTGTGTGTGTGTGTGTGTGTGTGTGTGTGTGTGTGTGTGTGTGTGTGTGTGTAATGACCTAATTGTACTTACGGGAAAGAGCCCAAAGCTCATAGCTTCCCGTCTCCCGATCGGTTCCATTTTGTACTTAGTGATACTTATCATACCTGTCCTTAAAACTATGGATTGAGTTAGAATTAACTACCTCCTCGCTTAGCCAATTCCAATTATCAACTACTCTTACACTATAAAAGTACTTCCTTACATCCTGCAAAGAAGTTTTCTTACGAAGCTTCAAACTATGACCTCTAGCTCTAGAGCCAGCCATATCAAAATATCGATCCCTATCCACTCTATCATAACCATGAAGGAATTTAAAGTCTCTCACCATATCCCCCCTCAATCTTCTAGCTTCGAGTGATGGTAAGTCTAATTTCTTCAGCCTCTCATCATAAATGAGATTACGTATTTCTGGCACCAGTTTCGTGGCATGTCTTTGAACTTTTTCTAGCTTAACTGCGTGCTTTTTCAAGTGCGGATTCCAAAAGGGGGCTGCATATTCAAGTTTTGGCCTCACATAGGTTACATAAATATTTCTGAACATTTCCTTGTCCATGTGCCTGAAGGCTACCTTACATTTTCTAAGAAAGCATATGCTGTCTCTACTATGCAATTTATATGCATTTCTGGAGACAAATTTGCCAGTATGCTTACTCCTAGATCTCTCATTCTCCGTCTCTTAAAGTTGTACTCCTGCCACCGAGTAGTCAAGCTTGGGCCTTCTTGCACTTGCACCCATTCTCATTACCTTACATTTTGAGGTATTAAATTTCATTAGCCACCTTTCTGTGTGTGTGTGTGTGTGTGTGTGTGTGTGTGTGTGATTACCTAATTGTGATTACCTAATTGTGTTTACGGGAAAGAGCCCAAAGCTCGTATCTTCCCGTCTCCTGATCGGTTCCATTTTTAGACTTAGTGATACTTATCATACCTGTCCTTAAAACTATGGATTGAGATAGCATTAACTACCTCCTCGCTTAGCGAATTCCAATTATCAACTACTCTTACACTGAAAAAGTATTTCCTTACATCCTGCAAACAAGTTTTCTTCCGAAGCTTCAAACTATGACCTCTAGTTCTAGAGCCAGCCATATCAAAATATCGATCCCTATCCACTCTATCATAACCATGAAGGAATTTAAAGACTGTCACCATATCCCCCCTTACTCTTCTAGCTTCGAGTGATGGCAAGTCTAATTCCCTCAGCCTCTCATCATAACCGAGATTGCGTATTTCTGGCACCAGTTTCGTGGCATGTCTTTGAACTTTTTCAAGCTTAGCTATGTGCTTTTTCAAGTGCGGATTCCAAAAGGGGGCTGCATATTCGAGTTTTGGCCTCACATAGGTTACATAAATATTTCTGAACATTTCCTTGTCCATGTGCCTGAAGGCTACCCTTACGTTTGATAAGAATGCATATGCTGCCCTTACTACGCCATTTATATGTATTTCTGGAGACAAATCTGCCAGTATGTTTACTCCTAGATCTCTCTCATTTTCTGTCTCTTGAAATTGTACTCCAGCCACCGAGTAGTCAAGCTTGGGCCTTCTTGCACTTGTACCCATTCTCATTACCTTACATTTTGAGGTATTGAATTTCATTAGCCACTTTTCTGACCACTCATGCAGATTATTTAGATCCTCCTGAAGTTCTCTACCATTGTTCTCGTTTTTTACTTTCTTCACAATCTTTGCATCATCTGCAAACATATTCATGAATGAATTTACAGACTCTGGTAGGTCATTTACATATACAAGGAACAAAAGTGGCCCAAAAACTGAACCCTGTGGAACTCCACTACTAACTCTTCTCCATTCAGACACTGAGTGTCTTACTCTAACCCTCTGTTCCCTTCCTTCTAAGTAAGTTTTTATCCATTCCAAGACATTTCCACCTATTCTAGCCATTGATTGCAGCTTCCTAATAAGTCTCCCATGTGGAACAGTGTCAAACGCTTTCTGGAAGTCTAGGAATATGCAATCTGCCCAGCCCTCTCTTTCCTGTAAGATTTGGCTTACCTCATCATAAAATTCTAATAAGTTTGTTACTGTTGATCTTCCTTCTCTGAAGCCATGTTGCCTCACTGACAAAAAGTTGAAGGATTCCAAGTGAAGAGAGATATGTTTCCTTAGTAGTTTCTCCATAAGTTTGCAAACTATGCTGGTCAAGGAAACTGGTCTATAGTTCAGAGCCGTATCCCTCCTTCCCTTTTTGAAGATAGGTATCACATTTGCTTGTTTCCAGCATCTTGGAATCTCCCCCGGCTCCAGTGACTCCTTAAATATGATACTTAGTGCCACTGATATTGTGTTTGCGCATTTTTTAAGCACATGAGGGGATATGTCATCAGGACCTGTAGCTTCATGAACATCTAAATCCATCAGCGCTTTGCATACCTCTGTGGCTGTAAGGTTGATGTTCTCTAGTACCGGCCCTTGAGCTTCTATCACTGCAATCTGAGGGGGTGGGGTATTTTCTACTGTAAATACTGACTGAAACTCCTTGTTCAATTCTTTGCAGATCTCTTCGTCCGTCTCAGTGATGCTTCCATCCGCTCTCTTTAGCCTTAAAACCTGTTCTTTTACCTTCAGTTTTCCTCTGATAAAGCTGTGGAAAAGCTTGGGATTTTCTTTAGCCTTCCTGGTGATGTCCCTCTCATAATCTCTCTCTGCCTCTCTCCTTTTACTTAGGTAGTCATTTCTTGCTCTTTTGTAGGTTTGCCAGGCATTTATGTTTTTTCTCCTCCTATACCTTTTCCAGCATTTCTCTCTCCACTCCTTAGCTCTTTTACACCCATTATCGAACCATTTCTCTCTGGCATGAATTACACCTACTTTGGTGACAGGTATGCAGCAATCTACTATCTTCCCATATTTCTCACAAAAGATGTCATACATTTCTTGTACAGATTTGTTGTAAAATAAGGTTCTCCAGTCAATAACTGCAAAAAGCTCATTCATTTTGATGTAATCTCCTTTCGGATAGTTCCTCCTCATGTCCTCAGTGCCTCTACTCTCAGGAAGAATGTCTTCAATGATATACTCCATCAACAACACACAGTGGTCACTCTTTCCAATTGGTGGTTCATACTCAATATTTTCAATATCCAACACATTATCTGTGAACACCAGATCAAGTAGTGATGGCTCATCCCCACCCCTGGCTCTTGTTGGTTCCATTACATGTTGGTGTAGGAAATTCCCTTGTACGCAATCTAGGAATCTTGCCCCAAATGAGTCCTCACCACTGTGTGGGTCAAGATTTATCCAATCTATCTCTTTATGATTAAAGTCTCCCATAA
>JAXCGZ010022829.1:32500-40000 GCA_037179515.1 Halocaridina rubra | reverse complement strand
TAACTTCCCTGTTTAACTGTATATATTGCTGCCTCACATGCTCTTCACCTCTTTTTAGTTTCCTGTATATTCCTCTTTTAATACCTATAAGATTCTTTATTCTATTGTTCATCCATTTAGTGTCATTTTTTCTTGATCTGCAATGTTTCATGGGAATATAGTCTCTCTGACTATTCTTAAGAGTCATGACAAAATTGTTATATTCCTCATCCAAATTTATATTAACTGATGGACTGCTGTTCTTTCCTGTGAGAGAATTTAATGTATTGATCTTATCTTGTGATAATCCTTGGCATGTGGTACCCATATTTCGGGGTAATCCGATACCTGCGACCTGACCTGCTGGATTAACTACCCACGTCTGTACCCCAGAAATCCCTTCCCATACCTCATTAGATAATTTAGTTTTTAAGCCCTCAAAATCTCCTGCTCTAAAGTTTGGAACAATATTCTTATTTTCCTTTATAGTTTCTTTGAAAATTATGTTAAATCTAATGGAATCATGGTCACTGTTGCCCAATTTTTCACCAACTTCTAAATTTGTAACCATATTCTCTCTATTACTAAGAACTAAATCTAGTGTATTCACCCCCCGTGTTGCTTCAAGTACATGCTGAGAAAGGAAATTGTCTTCTACTACTTCCAAAAACTCCTTAGAGCTACTATCACCTGTTATGGTTTCCCAGTTAATATGTCTAAAATTAAAATCGCCTACAATGCAAACTCTATTTGACCTGGTCACTTTAGAAATTTCATCATATATAACTTGCGACTCTATATTGTCTAGATCAGGTGGTCTGTAGACTACTCCTACAACTAGACTTTCTATATTATTTTTAATTTCAACCCATAAGGTTTCTGAATTTAGATTTGTCTTAATTCCAGACTTAATGCAGCTTCTGAGGCTATCTTTAATATACATAATTACCCCTCCCCCTCTTCTATCTGCACTACGATCAGCATTATAAAGTTTATATCCTGTAATTATGTACTCAGATTTAAGGTGTTTGCTTTCTAAATTAATCCAACTTTCACTAATGCATATTATATCCGGTCTCTCACTACATACTATGGCTCTCAGTTCTTCTATCTTGTTACCTAAACTACGGCTATTTGTATAATATACTTTTAAACTTTCCCTAGCTTTACCCTTCTTGTGGCTATTCTTTTTGTTAATATTTGTTCTATGTAACAAATGGTTCTTATCCTTAGACTCCCAGTTATTTGACCTACTATTTACTGAACCCTTACTGACAAATTTCTCTGCACAAGTATTAATCATTTCATTATTTGTGTCTAACAAAACCCCCCTACCTCTCTGTCTATCATACCAGCCAATACCGAGACACCTGAATTAGAAAGATGCACTCCATCCCTTGCATACATATGCTTACGACTAGTGAAGTGATCCCACCCGTCTATAAAACCTATATTATTCTCCCGACAGAAGACTTTCATCCTAGCATTTACTCCTATAGCGAGAGAGAAGAGAATGTAAAATGCAAAGAGACAAAAAAAGAATGGACTAAAGGAGACAAGCGACTCACCCTCTACATTGATAGGGTTAGACTGACTGCAGTACTTTCAAGGGAGGCAGGATTTTTCCTTTTCATTTAAAACAGATCATTTTCTTGGACGTTTTGCAGGCATATGGGGATGGCCAATAATAGGAGCTACAGCGCCATCAGGCCTTACAGTGAACGAGTACGTCAAGGTGTTACATAAAAAATACGGAAATATATTTACGTAAGTTTCAAATTTTACGTCAGTGTTGCTGTAAACAGGCATTTTTATCTTCTCCCATGCCTCTTCTTCTTCTTCTTCTTCTAATAATAATAATAATAATAATAATAATAATAATAATAGTAATAATAATAATAATAATAATAATAATAATAATAATAATAATAATAATAATAATAACAACAACAACAACTCTCCCGACCCCAATAGATCATCGTCTACTTTTCACGCTTGTGAGTTCCCAAGCTCAACCCCCAGAAGTGGTTCGTGTAGCAATTCTTAGTCAAAATCTGTTGGGGCGGGGGTAATAGAGTGACAAAGGTATTTTACAGTATATTATCTCGATAGAGCAGTGAGTAAAGCGTTAGATGTCTGGAGTTAATTGTTGAACAACTCTTCGAGAGCCCATATATGTCAAATAGGCAAAATACATTTTAACCGAATCCCTAAATGACCTGGTTATCAGACTACTCTAGCGACCAAGCAGTCATTTTCTCCAAGTCCTGTAAGTGTTCGCATTGTTTGGTAAGCAGTGTCTGAGGGGTGGTGGTGCTCTGTGAGACTTAAATAAGCAAAATGACGGATAAGCAAACGTGGTTTAGATGAAAAATCGGGAACACACACACGCTTTTGGAAGGATGAAAAATGACTAGCTGAAATGTCCTGTTTCAAGTCTCTCATTAAGTCACAAGTGTGGTTATAGAAAAAGGAGAATTCATGATGGGAATGGATACATTAACCATATTTCTTTCTTAGAAGTTTGTATATCTTCTAGATGGAAGATGGGTAGTCGAACGATGGTGTTCTTAAACGGGTATCCACTCATCAAACAAGCCTTCAATAATCCAAGTTTACAGGACAGACCGGATTTTTTCACCTTTGATGTCTTCAGTGGCTTCAAAAAAGTTGGTAGGCAATTCATCCTACATCAGTTTCCCTTACTTTGTATCCCACTTCTTCGTGCCACGGTTTCCAATTTATCTTATATGGGGTCCAGGAACAATACACTAAACGTCCTATACAGCCTATCCCACTTCTTAGTGCAATGCTTTCAAATCCATATTGTTTATGTTCCTGTAAAATTTATTACATATGTAATGAACGGAATATCCCTTCAAAATTATGTAACTGGCATAAAAAGTGGGTTATGCAATTTTTATCCTCGAAATTCTTTAGTTCTCTCACTTTATCTTTCAACAGGTATAGCCAACAGCAATGGCAAATTCTGGCAAAATGGCAGACGGTTTGCTCTAAGACAACTGAAGGATCTCGGTTTGGGAAAATCAACTCTGCTTGATGCCATGGAATATGAAGCTGCCAGTTTAGTAAAAGATTTTCAAAAACATGTTGGAAATCCTACTTTGGTGCCATATTCAATGAATGTTGCCATTCTTAATGTCATCTGGAGATTGATTGCTGGTATGTTTCATAAATGCATCCATTTACAGCAAACTTTATAGTACCTCATGTCATTTAGTAGGAGACTGCCAGCTTGTTTCAGTATTAATACATTTACATTAAACGATGCCATACTTAATGCTAAGTGAAAGTTGACTGCAGGTGCATTTCAATTACTAACTTATTTATGATGAACACTGTCATAGTTACTGGCAACTGGGAGGTGATTGCCAAGAATTTTGTGCTAGCCTGTGATCAATAAACTACGAATTCTCGAGTAGGTGTAAACCCAGTATTATTACAATGTTTCCCAATCACATGGCATATACAGCAATCCATCTTGTCTGATATTTAAGCAGACCAAGCAACTGTCTGGTATTAGGAGATGAAATCTTGACTTTGCATCTAATACCAATATGGCCTTCGTACACCTCTCAACAAAATTTGACTGTCATAGTGTTCCTTTAAAAAAAAATAGTGCTACATTCCATATACTTATTGATGGCACCATATAATTATTAATTACATATAACACAATTCTTTTCCATATAACTATTCATGATGATTATCTTACAGGTAACTTTGCTTTCCATATACAGTCAACCTCAGTACTCTCTGCTATATATCTTAGACCAATAAGAATTAAAAATCCATAAATAATTGAACGTCAGACACCATTAAGTAACAGAATCTAGTCACAACAGGATAATTTTACTTATGATGTTGTAGTTGTTCCTCTCTTCCTAGGAGCTGTGTCTCAGTGCTGGTCATACAAGAGAAAAGTGGCAACTACAACTCTCACTGGATAGAACAATCACTGGAGAAGAAAGCAGTCTGTCCATGTATATGCTGGTATGTGAGAAATAACTGGTATTAATTTGTATCCACAGATGTTCGCTATGATGTTGAGGATGAAGAAATCCAAGAGTTTGAGAGGCTAATAACTAGTGCCTTTGAAGAAATACAAGGATATAATATTGTCTTTGATATGTTTCCATATTTGGTCCCAATCACGCCAATCTTCATTAGAAAGAAGTTGGGTATCGAAAGTATGGTAGAAAAATTTGACGAGATTAGAGATTTTGTGCTGGTAAGTATTACTGCAAGACCCACTGAGTATTAAGGTGTTGTGACTTTACGATGAAAGTGATGGCTATATATTACATATCTGAAATGCTAGTTAATTCAACATTTATTTCAGAGAGTTGTAGATGAACACGTGGCAAAGTTTGATAATAATAATCTGAAAGATTATATTGATGTATATCTATCAGAGATGGAGGCTCACAAAGATGATCCAAATTCTACTTTCAGTAGTAAGTTGCATTCATATATCTTGTATTCCTTTGATAAAAGATATATATATATATATATATATATATATATATATATATATATATATATATATATATATATATATATATATATATATATATATATATATATATATATATATATATATATATATATATATATATATATATATATATATATATATATATATATATATATATATATATATATATATATATATATATATATATATATATATATATATATATATAAATATATATATATATATATATATATATATATATATATATATATATATATATATATATATATATATATATATATATATATATATATATATATATATATATATATATATATATATATATATATATATACTGGATATACACCTAATAACCATCTGAGACTTTCAATATGCAATCAGTTAAGGTGTCAATTTTCTGACTACTTAAAAAGTGGACAAGTAGCACATTCAGCCTTGGCTCTACAAATGACTAAAAGGAAAAACATAAAACTCGATCATACAGTATCCAGGCACACTACAGTGAAGTAGAACATAGCATTCTTTGGCAGTACTGGGGAAAGATGGAAATATGACAACAACAATACAGAGAATAACAATACTGGCTCTGCATGCACAAATAGAACATGACAGCTTGGTTTGAATAAGACCAGGTAACCTATTATCCACTTCTTACCCTATGAGTAACGTTTCTGAAGAGAAGCTGGCACGAGAACAAAGATATCTGATCCTAACATCCAAAATTCTTGTTCTAAGCCATAGCACACACAATGTGCTAGAAATGAACAAATTATATATATATATATATATATATATATATATATATATATATATATATATATATATATATATATATATATATATATATATATATATATATATCAGTGGTTCCCAAACTTTTCATTACCAAGGACCCCTTTTATTTAAATGATTTTTTCCCCGGACCCCAGGATATTGAAACGTCTGTCAACTTAACATGCTGCTTTAATAAACTAGCAACAAACTCCTCTTATTAGAAAACTAGATTAATTTCTGCAGAAAGACATATGTAAATGAGAAAATGGGAAAATATATACAAATATAAAGAAAGAAATACAGAACAGAACAGAGCATAAAAAAAAACTTTATCTTAATCTCATTAATGAGAATGGTGATGCTGTTTTGCTGCTACTATGTTTTCAACTTCAGGTTCAATGGGAGACAGTTTTAAGCGAAGATCAGGTTCCACATTCATCCTATTTCTGTATTTTGATTTTATGTAAATGAGCTGTGAGAAAGCCTGCTCGCATAAATACGTAGTAGGGAATGGCATTAGATATTTCAGGGCCTCGGTTGCCAGTTCTGGGTACTCATTTTTCAATAGTAACCAAAAGTCTGATAAATTGTAACGGCTGAAACGTGATCTTAGTGAAGTGTCACATGAAAGTTCAACAGGACTATTTTATTCTTTTGCTGTTAATTCTTTTACATCTTTTACATTTACATGAAAAGGATCCCTAATCCACTTGTTATTACCATCATGAGGAGGAAAATTATCCCTAAAACTGATCTTTAAACCTTGCAAATGCTGAATAAAAAGGCTTCTTATTTCTTCAGAAATGTTTTCTTCAGAAGTTCCAAGAAAGTCATAAAGTGTTGGAAAGGATTCGAACACACCACTATGCAGACGTTCAGACCACAATTCTAATTTCTTGATCATGGTTTCCACTTTATATTCAACTTTAAAAATAGTTACGGATCTCCCTTGTAGGCTCAAATTTAGGTCATTCAAATAAGTAAAGATGTCAGACATGTATGCCACAATAGCTAGCCACGAAAAGTTATTAAACCATTCTCTCCCATGAAATGATTTATCATGAAGAAATAGTCTTATTTCATCACGCAACTCAAATATGCGGGTAAGTACTTTACCGCGAGACAGCCACCGCACTTGAGAATGCAAGAGCAGTTGTTCATGAGCGCTACCCATCTCCTCACAAAGAACACTAAAAATACGAGAATTTAAGGGCTGAGCTTGTATGAAGTTAACTACTTTCACTACTTCATCTAGAGTCGTCTTCAAGTTTTCTGGCATATTCTTTGCTGCCAACGATTCTCTAAGTATGCAGCAATGAGTCCACTTGACATTTGGTATTATAGCTAGGATTTTTGCCTTGAGTCCTTTGTACTTTCCCGACATTGCGGGAGCCCATCAGTACTGACTCCTACACACTTTGACCATCCAATTTCATTAGCTATTATAAAATCATTCAAACTATTAAAAATAGACTCACCAGTTGTGTGTGTTGGCAATGACTGGCAAAAGAGAAAATCTTCCTTAATTGTACCGTCAAATTCATATCGTATGAATGCAAGTAAATCAGCACTGTTAGTAACATCTGTACTTTCATCTAATTGTAAAGAATAATTCGGACTTTTAATCACTCTCTTCACAAGTTGATTTTTAACACTGTCAGACATGTCTTCTATTTGCCGCTTGACAGTGGTGTTTGACAATGAAATGAGATCAAAACTCTTGATACTTTGTCTCCATGCATCCTAGAGGCCATTGCTTTGGCAGCAGGCAGAATTAGTTCCTCTGCTATTGTGTGTGGTTTTCCACTCTTTGCTATTAAAGAGAAACATCATACAAAGCACACACAGCATTCTTATTATCACCCCCGGTTGCTATTTTTTCTACAATGTTTTGTCTTGAAAGCAGTTCTTCCCGTCTTCTTTGAAAATATTCAACAGGTTTGTTAGTATGCTCCTTATGCTTAGTTTCAATATGCCGGCGAAGTTTGGCTGGCTTCATACTTTCATTGGACAATATTTCATAACATAGAACACATTGTGGTTTCTGTTCACCTTCACTGCCTCTACATATAAATCCAAAGGATATGTATTCATCACAGTATTTACGGTTTTTGCGTTTTGACTGATGAGTCAGTGTCTTTTCACTTGAGCTTGTCGCACATTCACCTTCTATGTCACTACTGTCTCGTTTTAACATGCTTTCGGTTTTTAACCACCGATCCATCATG
>JAXCGZ010022829.1:22500-27500 GCA_037179515.1 Halocaridina rubra | reverse complement strand
AGATGTTAGGTTCAATGGAAATAGCTTGTATGTCATCAATTTTATAATCTGCTGTATACATTTACCTTTAATACTGTGATATAGTCGCCAATTGTCATAGGGTAGGTTAGGTATTTCGGTTCCCCTGCATTATGGGTTAGATAGGTTGCCTGTATGAGCAACAACCAGAGAATGAAAACAGCGGTATTTGGTTAGGAGTTGCACGGTAATTAGTTAGAACCGGTTAAATAAGCTAGAACTAGCCGGTCATTATATACCTCCCTTACCATATATATTATCACACTATCACTATTATATATTTACTTAGCGGCATTAGAAATGGTATTAAGTTTGTAAGGATAGGATATCGGAAAATGATAGGAAATATGTAGGAAATGCCTGGAGCTATTTGCAGGTGTCGTCGGACATCTCTCAGAGTTAGCGGGAGAAGAAGAGTACTCTTCTACTCACTAGAATTAGATTAGAATAGAAATAATGCTTCTCAAAACATGTAAGGTAGAACTTAACTTAGAGTTAGTATACACTATATACAATATTACCACTCCATATTACCACTGTATTCAAGCAAATCCGGAGGCATGACAACTCTAGTAGAGTGGCGTATCAGAGTAACCACTTTCAGCGGAATGTCAACTTTAGCTCCCCATTAGATTTGTCTACTCTCTCATGAACCATAGGCGAAAGAGCAGACTCATCACTTATAACAGGTGAGAAAGTCTTAATAGGCGTAGACAGAATACTCGGTGTAGATCGATTTAGAATCTTGTCTTGATTAGACAACACATACTAGGGTGTACTAGATCCAACATGGTATGTAAGATTCTGGCCAAATGTCAACTCAGCTTGAGACACTCCAGTAGTAGAATGAGGTGTCACTCTGTACTGGAAGAGATAATTATCTAACTTAGTTCTCCAATCTTCACCTGAGCAGTGTTTGAGGATATTTTTAAGACTTTTGACAGTATTTTCAGCCTGGCCATTCTTGCTTGGTTGGTAGAGTGCAGACGTGATATGGCGAACACCATTTTTCTCAAGAAATAGGTTGAATTCCCTAGACGTTAAATTAGGACCATTGTCAGTAACGAGTGTCATAGGCGGACTAAAGTGTGAGAAAACATTTCTAATGAAATTAATAGTAGCAAAAGAACTAGTGTCTTTAGTAGGTAGCACTTCAATCCACTTAGAATGAGCATCAGTTAGCACTAGAAAATAGGTACCCATGACTGGACCAGCATAGTCAGCATTTACTCTCACCCATGGCCTCTTGGGCCAATCCCAGGGGTGTAAAGGTGCTTTCTTAGGCAATGCTCTAGTAGCTAGACAAATGGAGCACTCAGCTGACAAATCTTCAAGGTCACGGTCCAGTTCATGCCACCAAACATAACTTCGGGCCAATTGCTTCAGTTTAGTAGAGCCCAAATGCTCTTGATGCAATTCATTTAACATACTCTCTCGCCCTTTAGGAGGAATGATTACCCTAGGTCCCCATAGAATGCAACCTGGTTGAACACTTAATTAATTCTTTTGATGGAAAAACGGTCTCAATTCATCCTCAACATTCTCAGGCCAACCACAGTCTAGATAGTGTAGCACTTTAGTAAGTAATGGGTCCTTAGAAGTCCACTGACTTGTGTCATTAGCAGTTACAGGGGTGGCATCCAATGTCTTAACTAACTGGATCCACTCTGCACAAATAGGAACACTATCATGTGCATTTGCTAGTGGTAATCGGCTCAAAGCATCAGCCGTACCTAAAGATTTACCTGACCTGTGATACGACTCAAATGAATAGGCTTGTACCATCTGTGACCATCGATGGATCCTACCAGAGGCCATTTCAGGAATAGGCTTATTAGGGTTGAACAAGCCTAAAAGTGGTTTATGATCTATAATTAGAGAAAATGCATGACCCCACAAATAGTGAAGAAATTTCTTCAACACAAAAACAAGTGCAAGGGTCTCCTCTGTCTGAGAATAATTGGCCTGGGCTTTATTAAGAGTTCAGGATGCAAAAACGACTGGCAATTCAGCACCATCCTTCTTTTGACAAAGAGCAGCACCCAAACCATACTTAGAACTGTCAGTAGACACTACAGTAGGTAAATTAGGATCAATATGAATTAGATAGGCATCTAATAATAGCATTTTAGATTCTTGGAAAGCTTTATTATGTTCCTCATTCCACTTCCATCTAACATCTTTTCTCAAAAGACTATTCAAAGGCTCAAGAATAGCAGCAGCATTTACCAAGAACTTCCTACAGAAATTTAACATTCCTAAATAACTGCATAACTATGTTATATCCTTAGGCTCAGTGGCATTACATATAGCTTCTACCTTCTCCTTAGTAGGCTTCAAACTGGTAGAATCAATTGTATAACCCAAATAATGTACTTGGTCAACACCAAAAGAACACTTAGTAGGATGCAGTTTCAGTCCAACTTCCTCTAGTCTTCCTAAAACTTTGCATAAACGCTTCTCATGTTCACAAGAGTTAGCTCCCGATACTAGTATGTCATCAAGAAAAATAGAAATGCCAGGAATACCTAGCAATAAATTCCCCATAGTTTATTGGAAAATTTCCAGAGCACTAGCCATACTAAAATACAAACTGTTATACTGAAACAATCCACAGTGAATGTTAATAGTAGTGAGTGAACGTGACTCAGGGCTAAGAAGAATTTTATTGTAGGCACTCCATGTTAAATTTCGAAAAAATCTTCCCACTCCCCAAAGTAGCAAATAGGTCATCAATTCTAGGCACAGGATATTTAGTAACTTTACACGCTTGGTTAATGGTCAGATGATAGTCTCCGCAAATATATACAGTTCCGTCGCCTTTCAGCACAGGTACAATAGGAGCAGCCCATTTAGAGTGAGCGGCCGGCTCAATTATATTTTATTCCAACAATTTATTCAACGCTGCATCTACTTTAGCATGCATAGCATATAGTACATTTCAGGCCTTGTAATACTTAGGTAATACTGCCCTACCCACTTCAAAAGAAACTTCCATTCTCTTATAACCTCCTATTTCTTCTCAGAACAAACCTGAAAAGTTTTCCACAACAGATTTCTCAGCAATAGCATGCACAGCACTGTCCACTAGACTTAGGCTAATATTTAGAACAGGCAAAAAATCATGACCTAATAGGTTAGGACCAGAATCCTTCACCATTACGATAGCTTGATTCTCTAAAACATAACCTTGGAACTTGATATTTACCCAAATCTCCCCACACACAGGAATTCTGGAACCTCCCTACGTCTTCAATTTAGTCTTAGCAGGTATTATTTTAGAATTAGCCTTCGGAAAACACTATAAAAGTTCTTGTTCACTGATAAGAGTATGAGCAGCACAATCATCCAAGGTAATTGTAACATTGTAGGGATATCGCAAATTAGACGAGCTCACAGTAAAATATAGTCACTACATCCTTCTGTAGTTGGATTACTAGTAGGTCTATATTCAATATAACTTACAGCCTTAGGCTCCACTACAGATTTATTAGAATTTTTCTTACCCTTACAAAAACAGACCTTAGAAATGTGCCTAGTATGCTTAAATTTGTCCAATGATTTTTACCACATCCACTACATGGTTTGACAGATTATGTACCTTTATCCTTCTCTACGTTAGGCTTCTGGTTCTTCTTATAAAAAGAACTCTTAGCCTTAACTTTCACAGCATTTACTTCTTTACCAATAGTGTGATGTTTCTGACCAAACTCCCTGACATCCTTCTCTGCAGCTTCCCAAGTAATAGCAATCTTTACTGCTCGGGCAAAAGTGAGATTTTTCCTTTGTCAAGAGAACACGCTGAGAACTTTCCCGAAGACCCATAACATGCCTCTCTCTTAACATCTCCTGAAGTTTGTCCCCGAATTCGCGTGTCGATGCGAGTGACTAGAGCTGCAACAAAAGTTACAATTTCATGGTCTCCTTAACACCTTCGGTAGAATTTGAATCTTTCATAGATCACTATAACCTGGAGTTTGTACTGATTGTTGAGAATGGATATTATTTCCTCCAAAGTACAGTCCTTAGAAGATTTCGGACTCACTGCATCCGTAGTTAGACCAAAAATTTAGAGCCCATAATAGACAAAAAAAGTAGGAACTTGCTTATCTTTCTTAATATCATTAGCTTCGATATACAACTGAACCCTATCTATATAGGTTGAAAATTTCTCCGATTCATCATACGGACCAACATTCCCAATGAGTGACATGATGAAATTATAGGTAATAGCCTAATAAACCAATTGGAAATTAGCTAGGGCTAGGCTAAGTTCAAATACACTGTCCAAAAATAATAGGTAGGTCTAGGCTATACTTATGCTAGACAAAATTCAGTTAGGCTAAGTAGGAAAAAAAATTTTTAGGTAGCAAAAAAAAGAAAAAGAAAGTCAGGTTAGATAACCGTCAAATTACATTAGGATAGGCCAGTTGTAATCCTCGTCGCCAGTTGTGATATAGTCGCCAAGTGTAATAGGTTAGATTAGGTACTACGGTTCCCCTGCATTATGGGTTAAATAGGTTTCCTATATGGGCAACAACCGGATCCTGAACTCAGCAGTATTAGGTTAGGATAGGCATGGTAATTAGTTAGAACCGGCGAAATAAGCTAGAACTTACCGGTCATTATAGGGTATTGGAAAATGATAGGAAATATGTAGGAAATGCCTGGAGCTATTTGTAGGTGTCATCGGACATCTCTCAGAGTTGGCGGGAGAAGAGGAGAACTCTTCTACTCGCTAGAATTAGATTAGAATAGGAATAAGTCTTCTAACAAAATATATTAGGTAAAACTTAACTTCGAATTAGTATACACTAGGTACAATATTACCACTCCATTACAAATACATTTTTCATAACGCACTTCCTAAGCATAATTTATGAAATTCATCCTCTTCTATCTGCTTATTCCAGGATGCCCTATTTGGAAGCTGTCGTTAATGAAGTACAGAGGTTCGTTACATTAGTGCCATTGGGAGTGAC
>JAXCGZ010022829.1:12500-15000 GCA_037179515.1 Halocaridina rubra | reverse complement strand
GTAAATAAGGGTCCCGTTCACTTTTTTATGTAGTTCATCGATATGAAAATTAAATGTCATGGTACTGTCCATAATAACTCCTAGATTTTTAACCTTATTAGATGGGAAGAGTGAAACATTGTTGAAATTTATACTGATGTTCTCAGGAATGCGGGACAGGTATTGATTTGATCTAAAAATAACGAATTTAGTTTTATTTTCGTTCAGTAAAAGACCATTACTGTTAAAATAACTTTTGGCACAGTTTAATATATCTTCAGCCCTTTTTAAGATTTCAGGAATTCTATCAATGTCACCAGTAAGCATAATCTGGGTGTCATCAGCATACATAACAAGTAGGCAATCTCTTATAAATTGAGGTAAATCATTAACATATATTAGGAAAAGCAGAGGACCCAAAATTGAACCCTGAGGAACGCCAAAACTGATATCTAAAGAAGAAGAGAGAGTCGAGCCCATTCGAACTGATTGAATTCGATCTTTCAGATAATTTTCGAACCAAAATGAGTCAACATGAACTTTGGAAAGTTTTCTCATTAGAATTTGATGGTGTACACTGTCAAATGCTTTAGACAAATCTAACAATAATAAAAGTGATATTTTCTTATTTTCAATATTACTATAAATTTTATCAGTAATTTTAAGTAGGGCCGTCTCGGTCGAAAGTTTAGGCCGAAAACCGTGTTGTTCTTCACATAACAGACAATTTGATTCAAGGAAATTTATTAACTGGGTGGCAACTACCTTCTCAAGTATTTTAGACAGAATGCTGAGAAGAGAGATTGGCCTATAATTTTCAACATTATTAGTATCTCCACTCTTAAAAACGGGGATGATATAGGGATGCTTCCAGAGGTTAGGATAAATGCCTGTAACAATGGATGTATTAACAATGACTAAAATGAAAAATACTGTAACTGGCAATGAGTCAATTAGGAAGCGAAATTGTATCCCATCGGAACCACAAGAGTTTGTTGGTTTGAGGTTCTTTATGATAAAAATAAATGTGACTAAATCGATTGGGTGCGGTCTAAAATTATTGATAATATTTCTTTCAGCTGGAGGCTGGCAATTATGTGGTTGATTAATAATCAAGTCATTATTATCTTGGGACTTTTCATATGTGGACTTACCTATTTCAGCAAAATACTTATTAAAATCATTCACTCGCTTTTCCACATTATCACTGAGAAGGTCAGAATTTTCTAAGATTTCCTTATTTGCAGGAATTATTCTTTTTATAACATTCCAAGTTCCTTTGATATTTCCCCTATACTTGGAAAATTCTTCCCTGAAATGATTTTTCTTCTTTTCGGACAACATTGTTTTAGTAAGGTTTCTTTCTCTTCTATAGGCTCTTTCAATCTAGGAGTTTTGTCTATCAGATTTAAATTGCCTTAGGAGGTCATCTCTCCTTTTCATTTGCTCTTTTAACTGAGAGTCAATCCACGGGGCAGGAGGGCGTGTCATGACTTTGGTTGTAAGAGGGGCACATTCATTTAAACATCTCGTAAAAACATCAGTAAAAGTAGAAACTTGATAATTTACACAATCTGTAGTTAGTATTGAATTTAAAATGTTGTCTTCATTAAGAAGAGTGTCACAGAAACAATTTTGAGAATAATTCTCAAGAGATCGGAAAGTTTTAACAATTGGCGGTCTCTTTTCCTTCCTGACATTAACTGTAGCTATTAGAAGCTCGTGGTCTCCTACAGGACAAGGTAAGACATCGTGGTGAACTATAAAACTAGGTGTATTGGTAATTATAAGATCAATTAGGCTGGAGGAATTAGCGGTGATACGGGTTGCTTTATTCACAAGCTGATTTAAGTGGAGGGATTGAATTAATTTCCCCATTTTATTATTAGGAAGAAGGAGATTATCATTGAAGTCGCCTATAATAATGAGAGGTTTGCTCCTCAAACAGACAGACCGAAATACCTCGGAGATGTAATCAAAGGTGTCGTTGAGTGCATGAGGGTGTCTATATACACATCCCAGGATGAATGAAGGGAATTTCCTACTCTGAACAGTCAACCAAATGTCTTCGAGATGAGGAGGTCGCTCGACTTCAGGGGTCTTTAATAGGGAGACCGTTAGATGATTTCTTACATACACCCCCACCCCTACCGCCATCAAATCGATAAAAAGAATACTCAGGTATAGCAACAAAACCAGACTGCATATTAGATAGGAGCCAAGTTTCACAAACACACATTATATCCACGTTATTTTCTCTGATCATTAGTGCAATATTGTCGAAATTACCCAAAAGTGATTGTGCATTGATGTGTTGTATATTTATGAAATGTTTCAATAAGCCTGTATTACAATGTGATTGCTATATTTTTAAGGGACATAATCTTGTTTTATGGCCATGTTCACGGCAGTGACCACATTTAAGTCTATAGTTAAACCAACAGTGGGAAAGATCATGGTTTATTTCCCCACAGTTTGAATAGGGCTGTCGACGACTGTAGAGCTGCTGCAATTTCTCCCT
>JAXCGZ010022829.1:0-2500 GCA_037179515.1 Halocaridina rubra | reverse complement strand
GCTAGGCAGGCGAAAATAATAGTAAACTCGAGTGAATTTGTGCTGTACTGGGGTAGGGGGGTTTTTAGTGTAACCCTAACGTAGCGTAGAGGGGAGAAAGAAAGTTATTGTGTAGCATTAACGCACCCAAGTGGGAGTAGATGGAGACCCAGGACTGGTGCAGCAGTCATGCGACCCAGCGGCCTGACCGAGATTTCACCCACACACTCCTTCAGAGTGAGGGGAAGGGAAATAGAAAATGGCCAGAGAGGGAAATATACAGAGAGAAAGGGAATGAGTGTCTTGAAAGTGCTGAGTGTGAGAGAGAATGAGTATGAATGACTGGGGGTATAATGGGGGGTTGTTCTAGGGGGTGAAATCGCGGGAAAGACCGTTGGGGAAGCATGATGGGGGAGGAGTCTACGGGGATCATTCCCCTGCTCCACCGGGTCTTTGTGCAGGCCATATCAGCGTATTTTTATGGGAGGTGATGTAGCTGTTGCGATATCTTTTGAGGGATATTTTTGAGAAAGAGATTCTCGACCTGCCCAGATATGTTGAGCTGCAAAGTTTGTTTTATTTTTGTTTCGTCCCCAACTCGCCAATGAGACTATTATTCAATTTCCAAGAATTCCTAGATAGATATTACATGATAAAGGATGTGAATCTATGAATGATTCTTTATTTTCCTTTCTAGCTGCAGTATATAAATTATTTGTCCGAAGGGATATGTTAGATTGATAAAATAAAACTGAAAGTTTTAGCCATGATAATGTTTATCAAAATTATTTCAGCTTGGTCATGAAGAAGGGAGTGTAAATTCAGAAGAAATGACAAGAATGTCAAACAGCCCGTTTCCTGTATTTGAAGGAGACGAAGTTGATCCAGAAACCGAAGAGACAGGGGAGGAATAGCTCCTACACGCAAAATTCCCGTGAAAGCTAGCCAGATGAAGGCCAGAAGACAGATATTGGGCAGTATTTTTGAGTAGGAAAAGGAAAGAGAGTAAAATAAAAAGAAGTTAGTCAAGTACCTACCCGACTGTAAGTATGCAAAGGAGAGAACAAGAAATGTATAACTCCCCCCTGTCTCCTGAGGTAGTTCTGTTGAATAGTAACTGGAAACAATAATTCAAATTTGAGATAGTAGAAATATATATATATATATATATATATATATATATATATATATATATATATATATATATATATATATATATATATATATATATATATATATATATATATATATATATATATATATATATATATATATATATATATATATATATATATATATATATATATATATATATATATATATATATATATATATATATATATATATATATATATATATATATATATATATATATATATATATATATATATATATATATATATATATATATATATATATATATATATATATATATATATATATATATATATATATATATATATATATATATATATATATATATATATTAAATTTTCTTGAATAACTCCTTAAGAGATTATGAAACTTTACCAAAATGCATTCTTTAATGTTGCAAATGAAATATGATTATTGTTCTTATTACTGCATACACAGAGACAAACCTTTTATATTTTTTTCAGATACCCGTTTTGTTATATAGTTTTTTTGTGTTGAAGAAATCTTTAATATCTTTACCCATTTGATATATTATAATTACAGAGTTTTTGCAAAACTTATATACAGATAATTATTGTTAATTACTATCATTGTCATGAAATTTATAATTACAATTGACCTAATTAAGATAATTGAGATTCCCAGAATTTATATGTTGAGTTTGAAGTTTAAAAATAATGATTCTTAAGTCCTTTTAAGTCGTTTATTAAGAAAAGATACTTGGAATTTTGTTGATAGTAGTAGAGATACTATCACATATGATTGTAGTATTATGCCTTGATTTCATCAGGGGTATGTTGACATATAGCAAATGTGTGCTTTGACTCAACCCTCTGATTTACAGAAAGAGAAAAGATTGTCATAATAGATAAGGATGTGTATGCTCATTTCAGTAAAGTCCTTTGCAATTTTAAACAGAAAGGAATGGATTTGTGCTTCGATGTTACTGCAGTTGTACACTAAGTTATTTTTTTTTTTTTAGATGTTAGAAAATGATTGCAGTTGCGCTCTGTCCCTTTGTACAGTTGGGCAGGAAGTCAAGTCATAAAGAAGGGCTTTACAAGCGAAATTATATGTTTTTTTTTTTTAAGGAAAATATATTTCTCTCTCTCTCTCTCTCTCTCTCTCTCTCTCTCTCTCTCTCTCTCTCTCTCTCTCCTCTCTCTCTCTCTCTCTCTCTCTCTCTCTCTCTCTCTCTCTCTCTCTCTCTCTCTCTCATCCTTTTACTCTTTACATACTGAAAAATGTTATTTCTCTGTGTTGACAGAGTATTATGATCATTGATTCTTTTTAGGTTTCTTTGCAAATTTGCTAGATGATAAGTGTGCCCAAATTTTATTTCAGTTGATAAGTTTTTGCATGCTGA
>JAXCGZ010022828.1:110000-114325 GCA_037179515.1 Halocaridina rubra | reverse complement strand
GAGAAAGGAACTAGAAAAAAGAATAAAGAAGCTGGAAGGGGAAAAGAGTCAACTAGAATCTAGAATTTCTAATCAAGAAGACAAAAACAAACAGCTAAATGACAACCTAAAGGAATTAGATGTTAGTTCACTGCTCTCTTCTGAGAGAGACGAGATTGCTGCTTGGAATGTTCAGATTAAGGAAAACATTGAACAGTTCAGAAAAGAGTTCCAGGAGCTGAATATGGAAAATGATGCCATGAAAACGTCCTTTGCTGATGCACTAAAGGGGAATGTGGCAGTAAAAGAGGCTGTAAAGGTGGTGGCACTGGAAAACATACAAACAGTTGACTATAAAGAGACAGTAATCGAAAAAATGAAAGACGTTGTGATGGAAAGGGCAAACCCACTCATCAGACAGGCACTTGATAAGGAGAAGACAGTGGTAATCTCAGGCATAAGTGAATCCCAGGAGCCAACATGGCAGGGGAGACTTGAAGAAAATAAAGCTAGGGTTGTAGACCTGATAAGAAAGCTTGGAGTAGTATGTGGTCCTGAGGATATTGTAAACATACACCAACTAGGTAAATATTCGAGGGAAGGAAAGCCGAGACCAACAAAAGTAACCTTTGAGAGAGGGGAGACATGTAGGGAAATATTGTTGAGAAAAAAAAGTCTAAAAGACCTTCAAGAATGCAAAGAAGTGTTCATTAGACGATACAGAACACAGGAAGAGATGGGAAAGATCAAAAACTTGTTGCAAGAGGCAAGAAGGTTAAATGATGAAAGAAATGAAGAAGAGAAGAAAAATTTTCGTTACGGAATACTTCCAGACAAAGGGGAGATAAAGAAGATAATGACAGAAGATCAGGGGATGGGGCCTCATTAAGATTGTTATACACAAATGCTGATGGATTAGCTGGTAAGGCAGTAGAATTAAAAGATAGGATTCACAACAGTAAGGCAGATATAGTAGCAATTACAGAGACTAAGTTGAGTGAGGACATAAACAGTGTCACAGTTTTTCCTAAGGGCTTCAGAATACTAAGGGTCGAAAGATCTGAGAGGACTGGTGGAGGGATAGCACTGCTCATAAGTGAGAGGATTCAAGTTGAAGAGATAAACTTGGCTATAGAAAGTGAGTTCAGGGAATTTCTTGTTGCTCGCATAAATACTGGGTCAGAGAGCATTATAATAACTGTTGTATACAACCCACCAAGGAACCAAAATAGGCTTGAAATTTATGAGGAAAGTCATATAGGTACGATTGAAGTCATAAACTCAGTTGTTAACATGGCGCGGGAGAAAAAATGTAGGATTTTGATTATGGGAGACTTTAATCATAAAGAGATAGATTGGATAAATCTTGACCCACACAGTGGTGAGGACTCCTTTGGGGCAAGATTCCTAGATTGCGTACAAGGGAATTTCCTACACCAACATGTAATGGAACCAACAAGAGCCAGGGGTGGGGATGAGCCATCACTACTTGATCTGGTGTTCACAGATAATGTGTTGGATATTGAAAATATTGAGTATGAACCACCAATTGGAAAGAGTGACCACTGTGTGTTGTTGATGGAGTATATCATTGAAGACATTCTTCCTGAGAGTAGAGGCACTGAGGACATGAGGAGGAACTATCAGAAAGGAGATTACATCAAAATGAATGAGCTTTTTGCAGTTATTGACTGGAGAACCTTATTTTACAACAAATCTGTACAAGAAATGTATGACATCTTTTGTGAGAAATATGGGAAGATTGTAGATTGCTGCATACCTGTCACCAAAGTAGGTGTAATTCATGCCAGAGAGAAATGGTTCGATAATGGGTGTAAAAGAGCTAAGGAGTGGAGAGACAAATGCTGGAAAAGGTATAGGAGGAGAAAAAACATAAATGCCTGGCAAACCTACAAAAGAGCAAGAAATGACTACCTAAGTAAAAGGAGAGAGGCAGAGAAAGATTATGAGAGGGACATCACCAGGAAGGCGAAAGAAAATCCCAAGCTTTTCCACAGCTTTATCAGAGGAAAACTGAAGGTAAAAGAACAGGTTTTAAGGCTAAAGAGAGCGGATGGAAGCATCACTGAGACGGACGAAGAGATCTGCAAAGAATTGAACAAGGAGTTTCAGTCAGTATTTACAGTAGAAAATACCCCACCCCCTCAGATTGCAGTGATAGAAGCTCAAGGGCCGGTATTAGAGAACATCAACCTTACAGCCACAGAGGTATGCAAAGCGCTGATGGATTTAGATGTTCATAAAGCTACAGGTCCTGATGACATATCCCCTCATGTGCTTAAAAAATGCGCAAACACAATATCAGTGGCACTAAGTATCATATTTAAGGAGTCGTTGGAGTCGGGGGAGATTCCAAGATGCTGGAAACAAGCAAATGTGATACCTATCTTCAAAAAGGGAAGGAGGGATACGGCTCTGAACTATAGACCAGTTTCCTTGACCAGCATAGTTTGCAAACTTATGGAGAAACTACTAAGGAAACATATCTCTCTTCACTTGGAATCCTTCAACTTTTTGTCAGTGAGGCAACATGGCTTCAGAGAAGGAAGATCAACAGTAACAAACTTATTAGAATTTTATGATGAGGTAAGCCAAATCTTACAGGAAAGAGAGGGCTGGGCAGATTGCATATTCCTAGACTTCCAGAAAGCGTTTGACACTGTTCCACATGGGAGACTTATTAGGAAGCTGCAATCAATGGCTAGAATAGGTGGAAATGTCTTGGAATGGATAAAAACTTACTTAGAAGGAAGGGAACAGAGGGTTAGAGTAAGACACTCAGTGTCTGAATGGAGAAGAGTTAGTAGTGGAGTTCCACAGGGTTCAGTTTTAGGGCCACTTTTGTTCCTTGTATATGTAAATGACCTACCAGAGTCTGTAAATTCATTCATGAATATGTTTGCAGATGATGCAAAGATTGTGAAGAAAGTAAAAAACGAGAACAATGGTAGAGAACTTCAGGAGGATCTAAATAATCTGCATGAGTGGTCAGAAAAGTGGCTAATGAAATTCAATACCTCAAAATGTAAGGTAATGAGAATGGGTACAAGTGCAAGAAGGCCCAAGCTTGACTACTCGGTGGCTGGAGTACAACTTCAGGAGACAGAAAATGAGAGAGATCTAGGAGTAAACATATTGGCAGATTTGTCTCCAGAAATACATATAAATGGCGTAGTAAGGGCAGCATATGCATTCTTATCAAATGTAAGGGTAGCCTTCAGGCACATGGACAAGGAAATGTTCAGAAATATTTATGTAACCTATGTGAGGCCAAAACTCGAATATGCAGCCCCCTTTTGGAATCCGCACTTGAAAAAGCACATAGCTAAGCTTGAAAAAGTTCAAAGACATGCCACGAAACTGGTGCCAGAAATACGCAATCTCGGTTATGATGAGAGGCTGAGGGAATTAGACTTGCCATCACTCGAAGCTAGAAGAGTAAGGGGGGATATGGTGACAGTCTTTAAATTCCTTCATGGTTATGATAGAGTGGATAGGGATCGATATTTCGATATGGCTGGCTCTAGAACTAGAGGTCATAGTTTGAAGCTTCGGAAGAAAACTTGTTTGCAGGATGTAAGGAAATACTTTTTCAGTGTAAGAGTAGTTGATAATTGGAATTCGCTAAGCGAGGAGGTAGTTAATGCTACCTCAATCCATAGTTTTAAGGACAGGTATGATAAGTATCACTAAGTCTAAAAATGGAACCGATCAGGAGACGGGAAGATACGAGCTTTGGGCTCTTTCCCGTAAACACAATTAGGTAATCACAATTAGGTAATCACACACACACACACACATACACACACACATACGCACACTCACACACACACACACACACACATACACACACACACACACACACACACACACACACATATATATATATATATATATATATATATATATATATATATATATATATATATATATATATATATATATATATATATTTATATATATACCTCAAAGAGGTAATTCATTACCATACAAAAAATTCCTTTAAATCTAACGAAACTGAAGTGATCTCATTGAAATAGAGGCTTTCAAACACGAAATCCATAGGGCAAAAGTATGTAAAGCGTATACTGTATGTATATACATGTGTGTGGGTGAGTGTGTGTGTGTGTGAGTGTGTGTGTGTGTGTGTGTGTGTGTGTGTGTGTGTGTGTGTGTGTGTGTGTGTGTGTGTGTGTGTGTGTGTGTGTGTGTGTGTGTGTGTGTGTGTGTGTGTGTGTCTAGTCCTTCCGCAGCATATACAAAAGCAGACCATTCCATCTCCCTTCTAGCATGGCAGATGCCCTAAGTGGCAAGTCATCATTAGA
>JAXCGZ010022828.1:100000-105000 GCA_037179515.1 Halocaridina rubra | reverse complement strand
GCACAGCCCAGTTGTGGCGAAGCTGGTTGTAAGGACGCGAAGGACCGGAGTCGAGAGGGGAGAACCTAGGATCAAGTGGTGGAAACTCAAGGATGAGGTGGTGCGGCAGGAGTTCAAGAGGAAAGCACTACAAAGGATAGAAGAGGCAGAGGAGGTGGATCAGTGGTGGGAAAGGAACAGTGAAGTGATCAGGAGTACGGCAGAGGAAGTCCTCGGAAAGTCATCTGGAAAGAAGCCGAGAAACGGAAAAGAGTCTTGGTGGTGGTCCTCAAATTGCAAAGAGAAGATAGGAAAGAAGAAAGAGATGAAGAAAGCTTACGACAAGGAAAGAACAGAGGAGCGTAAAGCTATGTTGAAAGATGCAAATAAGGAGGCAAAGAGGGCTGTAGCACAGGCGCGTGCAGCAGCACTGCAGGATATGTATGAGAACCTTGAAACAAAGGAGGGACAGAAGAGAATCTATAAGTTAGCAAAAGAAAGGAACAGATCGACAAAGGACCTAACATCAATAAAGCAAATCAAGGATAAGAACGGAAGAGTGCTTACTGACCCCGACATGATTAAAATGCGGTGGAGGGACTACTACGAAGAACTTCTAAATCAGGAAAATCCAAGAATACGAAGAGGTGAAGGAGTGGGAATGGAGGGAGAGGTAGACGCTGTGAGTGAGGCGGAAGTCAGAGAAGCGTTGAAGAAGATGAAAAATGGAAAGTCAGTAGGGCCAGACCAGATTCCTGCTGAGGTATGGAAGAGTTTAGGCGAAGAAGGGATACGGGTGCTGACAAAGTTCCTGAACATGGTGATGAAGGAAGAGACTATCCCGAACGAGTGGAGAGATAGTATAATGGTACCGATTTTCAAAGAAAAGGGAGACATCCAGAGTTGCAACAACTATAGAGGAATTAAGCTAACATCCCACACTATGAAGCTGCTGGAAAGAGTGTTGGATAAAAGGCTGAGGGAGGAGACAGAAGTTTGTAGTGAGCAGTTTGGTTTTATGAAAGGTCGAGGAACAATGGATGCAGTATTCGCAATGAGGCAGACAATGGAAAAATATAGAGATAAGCAAAGAGGGCTGTACATGGCGTTTATTGACCTGGAAAAAGCTTATGATCGGGTCCCGAGAAGCGAGGTGTGGAGGAGTATGAGGTCGAAGGGAGTGAAGGAGAAGTATGTCAAGATAGTTCAGGACATATACAGGGAAGCCACAACAAGAGTAAGAAGTACAGTTGGCACTACAGAGCCTTTTCAGGTGAAAGTTGGACTCCATCAGGGATCAGCTCTTAGCCCCTATCTATTTAACCTTCTCATGGATGTGATGGTGGAGGAAGTGACAAAGGAGGCACCATGGAGCATGCTCTTTGCAGACGATATTGTTTTGGTCTCCGAGAGCCGTGAAGAATTGCAAGAGAGGTTGGAGCTATGGAGGGGTTTGCTGGAGGATTACGGACTGAAGGTGAGCAGACAGAAAACGGAGTACCTGGAGTGCAATGTGACACAAGGAGGCGACCTGTTCATGCAAGACCACAAGCTCCCAATGGCGGACGCCTTCAAATACCTCGGCTCCTACGTAACGAAGGATGGAGACCTAGAGAGAGAGATTGATCATAGGATCCAGGTAGCATGGAACAGCTGGAAGAGAACATCAGGGGTGCTATGTGACAAGAAAATCAGTGCTAGAGTGAAAGGAAAAGTGTACAAGTCAGTTGTGAGACCAGCGTTGCTGTACGGTGCGGAGACGTGGCCTGTGAAAAAGGTTCAAGAAAGGAAGATAGATGTCGCAGAAATGAGAATGCTGAGGTGGATGTGTGGGGTGACGAGGGAGGACAGGATACGAAATGACCAGATCAGAGGTACAGTGAAGGTGGTGGAGGCGTCGGCGAAAGCGCAGGAGAGGAGATTACAGTGGTTCGGTCATGTGAAGAGGAGAGATGAAGACTACGTGGGTGTGAGAGTGATGGAGATGGACGTGGAGGGCAGACGTAGACAAGGAAGACCTAAACTACGGTGGAAGGACCGACTGAAGGAGGATCTCAGAGAGAGACAGCTGGAGGAGGAGCAAGTGATGGACCGGAACCAGTGGAGACGACTAGTGAAGAGATGCGACCCCATATGAAAATGGGAACGCAAATAGAGGAAGAAGAAGACAGCTGTCTTATTTTCTTCATTTTTTTTCTTTTCTTTTAGCTTTCTCTTTTACTATTTTGTTTTTATTTTGTATATATATTGAGTTAAATGTAAAGTCTAATCTTGTGATAACATACCTTGGTTAGCAAGTGAGTTTATCAGTTAGGAAGAATATATAGCATAAACAGGTGGGTGCCACCTCAGACACAGGTTCGAATTTTTCCTTCAGGTTTGACTTTTGTTTTGTTGCATTTTTTTCTTTTTCTTTTTATCCTTAAATTACCATGGTCAAGTTTTTAAGTTAAGATGTGTGTTACCAGAAAAGAGATAAACTGAGTCACTAAATAGCACTTATATGGAGATATAAAAATTCGGTGTGAAGCTTAATTAAAAGTTTTTCTCTTTTCTTTTTCCTCTTTCTCGTCTTCTTTCTATATTCTGTGAGAGGGAGAACATAAAAATGACGCCATCTCTGTCCCAAACCTCTCCCATCCATGGGTCGGTAGGAGGGGTAGCCATCAGGAGACTCAAACAGAAAATCAAGAATTTAGAGGAAATGGTTATAAGCCTTGATGATAAAATTCAGAATATGGATGGAGAAATGAAAGAGAATGAAACACTCAAGAGAGCAAATAAGATCTTTGGAGGAAGCAAATAAAGCACAAGGGCAGGAGAGAAAGGAACTAGGAAAAAGAATAAAGAAGCTGGAAGGGGAAAAGAGTCAACTAGAATCTAGACTTTCTAAACAAGAAGATAAAAACAAACAGCTGAATGACAACCTAAAGGAATTAGATGTTAGTTCACTGCTCTCTTCTGAGAGAGACGAGATTGCTGCTTGGAATGTCCAGATTAAGGAAAACACTGAACAGTTCAGAAAAGAGTTCCAGGAGCTGAATATGGAAAATGATGCCATGAAAACTTCCTTTGCTGATGCACTAAAGGGGAATGTGGCAGTAAAAGAGGCTGTAAAGGTGGTGGCACTGGAAAACATACAAACAGTTGACTATAAAGAGACAGTAATCGAAAAAATGAAAGACGTTGTGATGGAAAAGGCAAACCCACTCATCAGACAGGCACTTGATAAGGAGAAGACAGTGGTAATCTCAGGCATAAGCGAGTCCCAGGAGCCAACATGGCAGGGGAGACTTGAAGAAAATAAAGCTAGGGTTGTAGACCTGATAAGAAAGCTTGGAGTAGTATGTGGTCCTGAGGATATTGTAAACATACACCAACTAGGTAAATATTCGAGGGAAGGAAAGCCGAGACCAACAAAAGTAACCTTTGAGAGAGGGGAAACATGTAGGGAAATATTGTTGAGAAAAAAAAGTCTAAAAGACCTTCAAGAATTCAAAGAAGTGTTCATTAGACAATACAGAACACAGGAAGAGATGGGAAAGATCAAAAACTTGTTGCAAGAGGCAAGAAGGTTAAATGATGAAAGAAATGAAGAAGAGAAGAAAAATTTTCATTACAGAGTTCTTCCAGACAAAGGGGAGATAAAGAAGATAATGACAGAAGATCAGGGGATGGGGCCTCATTAAGATTGTTATACACAAATGCTGATGGATTAGCTGGTAAGGCAGTAGAATTAAAAGATAGGATTCACAACAGTAAGGCAGATATAGTAGCAATTACAGAGACTAAGTTGAGTGAGGACATAAACAGTGTCACAGTTTTTCCTAAGGGTTTCAGAATACTAAGGGTTGAAAGGTCTGAGAGGACTGGTGGAGGGATAGCACTGCTCATAAGTGAAAGGATTCAAGTCGAAGAAATAAACTTGGCTATAGAAAGTGAGTTCAAGGAATTTCTTGTTGCTCGCATAAATACTGGGTCAGAGAGCATTATAATAACTGTTGTATACAACCCACCAAGGAACCAAAATAGGCTTGAAGTTTATGAGGAAAGTCATATAGGTACTATTGAAGTCATAAACTCAGTTGTTAACATGGCACGGGAAAAAAATGTAGGATTTTGATTATGGGAGACTTTAATCATAAAGAGATAGATTGGATAAATCTTGGCCCACACAGTGGTGAGGACTCATTCGGGGCAAGATTCCTAGATTGCGTACAAGGGAATTTCCTACACCAACATGTAATGGAACCAACAAGAGCCAGGGGTGGGGATGAGCCATCACTACTTGATCTAGTGTTCACAGATAATGTGTTGGATATTGAAAAAATTGAGTATGAACCACCAATTGGAAAGAGTGACCACTGTGTGTTGTTGATGGAGTATATAATTGAAGATATTCTTCCTGAGAGTAGAGGCACTGAGGACTTGAGGAGGAACTATCCGAAAGGAGATTACATCAAAATGAATGAGCTTTTTGCAGTTATTGATTGGAGAACCTTATTTTACAACAAATCTGTACAAGAAATGTATGACATCTTTTGTGAGAAATATGGGAAGATAGTAGATTGCTGCATACCTGTCACCAAAGTAGGTGTAATTCATGCCAGAGAGAAATGGTTCGATAATGGGTGTAAAAGAGCTAAGGAGTGGAGAGACAAATGCTGGAAAAGGTATAGGAGGAGAAAAAACATAAATGCCTAGCAAACCTACAAAAGAGCAAGAAATGACTACCTAAGTAAAAGGAGAGAGGCAGAGAGAGACTATGAGAGGGACATCACCAGGAAGGCTAGAGAAAATCCCAAGCTTTTCCACAGCTTTATCAGAGGAAAACTGAAGGTAAAAGAACAGGTTTTAAGGCAAAGTTATAGAGAAACTACTAAGGAAACATATCTCTCTTCACTTGGAATCCTTCAACTTTTTGTCAGTGAGGCAACATGGCTTCAGAGAAGGAAGATCAACAGTAACAAACTTATTAGAATTTTATGATGAGGTAAGCCAAATCTTACAGGAAAGAGAGG
>JAXCGZ010022828.1:87500-95000 GCA_037179515.1 Halocaridina rubra | reverse complement strand
TTATTATTATTATTATTATTATTATCATTATTATTATTATTATTATTATTATTATCATTATTATTATTTCTATTATTATTTCTATTATTATTGTCATTATTATTGTTATCAATATTATTATTATCATCATCATTTCGTATACCGAATTAGGCTCGAACAAGCCAGTATACATGAAGTAGATTCCCTAAATGCCACATCCAAAAACTTGAACTAACACTATGGTCACAAGTGTAATAAAAGAATTAACCTCTGTTAGAAGTGGCATGCCACGTGGCATGCCAAGTGTGACGTGCCACTTTGGTGTGAAAGCGGTCTATGAGATAAGGTAACACATATGAATCAATTAATAACTTTGGCATTACCTAGAGCATATTACTATTATTGCTATTAATTATCTCTTACATTTCCAAAGTTTAAAGAAAAAAAAAAGCAGAAGATTAAGATATGGATAGATGAACAAGAGGACTGTGTAATTAATGGAATACTGTTGTGCAGACATAATTAATGAAGAAATAACTGTTTTTATTTTGCCATTATTAAAATAAATGCAAAAATATAGGTCAGGCGAAAACAGCAATCAGAGTAGACCATAACAGCAGCGTTCACTAACCAGCGATCAAGACCACATAAACAAATATAAATGTGACTATTTTGTTTAGGAAAGAATGAACTGAGGTGGAAGACTGAAAATGTGTTCTCATAAGGATGATTAAAAGAACAACTCCTTAAAAGAGACAAAAGTCTATCATCTTAAATTGAAATAGAAACAGAGTTTTTGTGAAAGAGAAAAACTGCCAATGAGAGAGAGAGAGAGAGAGAGAGAGAGAGAGAGAGAGAGAGAGGGAGAGAGAGAGAGAGAGAGAGAGAGAGAGAGAGAGAGAGAGAGAGAGAGAGAGATCAAATCAGGGCAGTACAGCAGTCAGGAACACTCCCTCTGTTGGTTCCTAAATATCAAAGGGATATAAACAAGTCAATTATTAAATGAATCAGAATAAATAAGGTCGAAATGTACATTTTGTAAGCATGTCTAATTAACAAAAAAAATATATTTTAATTACGATGATGCAACAAATGTATCAAGTGCTGAGAGAGAGAGGTAAAGAGATAGCAAGATTAAGAACATACTCTGTATGTATGATTGTATAAGTTGTTGTTGTTATTACTATTATTATTATTATTATTATTATTATTATTATTATTATTATTATTATTATTATTATTATTATTATTATTATTATTATTATTATTATTATTATTATTATTATTATTATTATTATTATTATTACATAAGCATAAGCTTAATATAATAAAACAATATTTAAAAAAAACTTTCTATCAAAAATAATGATATATAAATAGCCATATAGTATCTCACAGAATATAAGTAAGAGTAGAATCGGTGTTCAGTATAGTATGCACAAGAACGAGAGGGAGGGAACTATGGTGATGATTCTTAAATTCCTTCTTGGTTTTGACAGAGTGGATAGGTATCGATATTTTGATGAGGAATCTTCTTGGCAGGATGTAAGGAAATACTTCTTTTTTTCATTCCTAGATGAGTTGATGAATGGAATTCGCTAAGCGAGGAGGTAGTTAATGCTAACTCATTCCATAGTTTTATGGACAAGTATGATAAGTATCACAGAGTACAAAAATGGAATCGACCAGGAGACGGGAAAGTACGAGCATGGTCTCTTTCCCGTAAGCACAATTAGGTAATTACTAAAAGCCTATTAATAATAAATTAGCCATAAATATTTTTTCATTTTCTATACCCATATCACAGAAAACTGTAATGACACTGACTAGAGAACTTTAAATGGATATTCAATCAACTTAGAATATTGTTGCATATGATGCCATGTTAGGTTAGGTTGTGATTATTATAGCTATTCGAGTCTGTCCAAAGAAAAGTTTTGAAACTCCCTTCCCGTAAAAAAATAAAAGCGAAAATATTTTAGAATTATCAGAATTACTTTTATTCTACAAACAGACCTACTTATAAATTTACTTCCATATTAGAAAAAAAAAACAGTGCAATTGCCAGGGGTCATTGGAAAGATTATTAGAGTATGCAGAGCCATCTATCGATAGAACTACAAGCGGTACATATATATATATATATATATATATATATATATATATATATATATATATATATATATATATATATATATATATATATATATATATATATATATATATATATATATATATATATATATATATATATATATATATATATATATATATAATGTGAGAGATGACATCAATAAGACGAGAAAGAGTAGACATCATGCATGATAAAAATAAATAAAACATATTAAACGAAAACCGGAAAACATCGAGAAAGGAATTTGGACGTGAAAAAAGAACATTTTATTATTGGTTGTGTTACGTCCAAGTTACATTATGAATTTACTCTTTCGGTTATGAGAAGAAAGTAAGAGACGAGAACATATGGTAGAGAACTTCAGGAAGATCTGAAGAGTCTGTATTGAGTGATCAGAAAAGTGGCCAATGAAATTCAATACTTCTAAATGTAGGGTAATGAGAATGGGTACAAGTGCAAGAAGAGAGTAAAACACACTGGTAGATCTGTCTCCGGAGATGCATATAACAGCAAGTATGATAAATATCACTAAGTACAAAAATGTTACCAAACAGGAGACGGGGAGTTACGAGCAAAGAGGGTTCGTTCCCGTAAGCACAGTTACGTAATTACAATAAGGTAATTACAGACACACACACACACACACACACACACACACATTCAGTGCCACACGGAATTGCTCCTCTTAAATTTTTAACTGTTTCGAGTGACTAAGTGCTTAGTGGAAAACTTTACCATAATTTCCATAAATCTGAAATCCTGCAGAGTATTGTGAGTACAAGAACTTATATTTGTTGTAAGACGAGACTGTTCATATTAAAGGAAAAAAAATTGAGAACTTTTTCGTGAGGAGAGAGAGAGAAGCTGCCGTCCAGTTCTGCCTTGAGGGAAATCTAGAAGAGTTGCCAGAGGTGGAGCCATCACATCACATTACCTAATTTTTTGTGTAAACTGGGGAAAGCTCTTAAGCCGTTTACCTGATCCTGTGGTTCTATATATTGTTAAAATCAGTACCCTTCCCATTTATATTAACTAGTTAGTTAGTTTGATACACGAAAAAATTGAATGATAAAAGAAAAAAAATTACCAAATACCCACCTGTCAACAGTACTGAGTTAAGTTGCCAAGTAGTACAGCAGTCTTATTTTCTTCATTTGTTTTTGCTTTTCTTTTAGCTTTCTCTTTTACTATTTTGTTATTTTGTATATATATTGAGTTAAATGTAAAGTCTAATCCCGTGATAACATATCTTGGTTAGCAAGTCAGTTTATCAGTTAGGAAGAATATATAACAGAAACAGGTGGGTGCCACCTCAAACACAAATTCGAATTTTCCTTCAGGTTTGACTTTTGTTTTTCTTTTTCTTTTTATACTTAAATTACCATGGTCAAGTTTTTAAGTTAAGATGTGTGTTACCAGAAAGGAGACAAACTGAGTCACTAAATAGCACTTATATGGAGATATAAAAATTCTGTGTGAAGCTAAATTAGAAGTTTTTCTCTTTTCTTTTTTTTTCCTCTTTCTCGTCTTCTTTCTATATTCTGTGAGAGGGAGAACATAAAAATGAAGCCATCTCTGTCCCAAACCTCTCCCACCCATGGGTCGGGAGAAGGGGTAGTCATCAGGGGACTTAAACAGAGAATCAAGAAGTTAGAGGAAATGGTTATAAGCCTTGATGATAAAATTCGGAATATGGATGGAGAAATGAAAGAGAATGAAACAGAGAACAAATAAGATCTTTGGAGGAAGCAAATAAAGCACAAGGGCAGGAGAGAAAGGAACTAGAAAAAAGAATAAAGAAGCTGGAAGGGGAAAAGAGTCAACTAGAATCTAGAATTTCTAAACAAGAAGATAAAAACAAACAGCTAAATGACAACCTAAAGGAATTAGATGTTAGTTCACTGCTCTCGTCTGAGAGAGACGAGATTGCTGCTTGGAATGTTCAGATTAAGGAAAACATTGAACAGTTCAGAAAAGAGTTCCAGGAGCTGAATATGGAAAATGATGCCATGAAAACGTCCTTTGCTGATGCACTAAAGGGGAATGTGGCAGTAAAAGAGGCTGTAAAGGTGGTGGCACTGGAAAACATACAAACAGTTGACTATAAAGAGACAGTAATCGAAAAAATGAAAGACGTTGTGATGGAAAGGGCAAACCCACTCATCAGACAGGCACTTGATAAGGAGAAGACAGTGGTAATCTCAGGCATAAGTGAATCCCAGGAGCCAACATGGCAGGGGAGACTTGAAGAAAATAAAGCTAGCGTTGTAGACCTGATAAGAAAGCTTGGAGTAGTATGTGGTCCTGAGGATATTGTACATACACCAACTAGGTAAATATTCGAGGGAAGGAAAGCCGAGACCAACAAAAGTAACCTTTGAGAGAGGGGAAACATGTAGGGAAATATTGTTGAGAAATAAAAGTCTAAAAGACCTTCAAGAATGCAAAGAAGTGTTCATTAGACGATACAGAACACAGGAAGAGATGGGAAAGATCAAAAACTTGTTGCAACAGGCAAGAAGGTTAAATGATGAAAGAAATGAAGAACAGAAGAAAAATTTTTGTTACAGAATACTTCCAGACAAAGGGGAGATAAAGAAGATAATGACAGAAGATCAGGGGATGGGGCCTCATTAAGATTGTTATACACAAATGCTGATGAATTAGCTGGTAAGGCAGTAGAATTAAAAGATAGGATTCACAACAGTAAGGCAGATATAGTAGCAATTACAGAGACTAAGTTGAGTGAGGACATAAACAGTGTCACAGTTTTTCCTAAGGGCTTCAGAATACTAAGGGTTGAAAGATCTGAGAGGACTGGTGGAGGGATAGCACTGCTCATAAGTGAGAGGATTCAAGTTGAAGAAATAAACTTGGCTATAGAAAGTGAGTTCAGGGGATTTCTTGTTGCTCGCATAAATACTGGGTCAGAGAGCATTATAATAACTGTTGTATACAACCCACCAAGGAACCAAAATAGGCTTGAAATTTATGAGGAAAGTCATATAGGTACTATTGAAGTCATAAACTCAGTTGTTAACATGGCACGGGAGAAAAAATGTAGGATTTTGATTATGGGAGACTTTAATCATAAAGAGATAGATTGGATAAATCTTGACCCACACAGTGGTGAGGACTCATTTGGGGCAAGATTCCTAGATTGCGTACAAGGGAATTTCCTACACCAACATGTAATGGAACCAACAAGAGCCAGGGGTGGGGATGAGCCATCACTACTTGATCTAGTGTTCAGAGATAATGTGTTGGATATTGAAAATATTGAGTATGAACCACCAATTGGAAAGAGTGACCACTTTGTGTTGTTGATGGAGTATATCATTGAAGACATTCTTCCTGAGAGTAGAGGCACTGAGGACATGAGGAGGAACTATCCGAAAGGAGATTACATCAAAATGAATGAGCTTTTTGCAGTTATTGACTGGAAAACCTTATTTTACAACAAATCTGTACAAGAAATGTATGACATCTTTTGTGAGAAATATGGGAAGATAGTAGATTGCTGCATACCTGTCACCAAAGTAGGTGTAATTCATGCCAGAGAGAAATGGTTCGATAATGGGTGTAAAAGAGCTAAGGAGTGGAGAGACAAATGCTGGAAGAGGTATAGGAGGAGAAAAAACATAAATGCCTGGCAAACCTACAAAAGAGCAAGAAATGACTACCTAAGTAAAAGGAGAGAGGCAGAGAGAGATTATGAGAGGGACATCACCAGGAAGGCTAAAGAAAATCCCAAGCTTTTCCACAGCTTTATCAGAGGAAAACTGAAGGTAAAAGAACAGGTTTTAAGGCTAAAGAGAGCGGATGGAAGCATCACTGAGACGGACGAAGAGATCTGCAAAGAATTGAACAAGGAGTTTCAGTCAGTATTTACAGTAGAAAATACCCCACCCCCTCAGATTGCAGTGATAGAAGCTCAAGGGCCGGTATTAGAGAACATCAACCTTACAGCCACAGAGGTATGCAAAGTGCTGATGGATTTAGATGTTCATAAAGCTACAGGTCCTGATGACATATCCCCTCATGTGCTTAAAAAATGCGCAAACACAATATCAGTGGCACTAAGTATCATATTTAAGGAGTCACTGGAGTCGGGGGAGATTCCAAGATGCTGGAAACAAGCAAATGTGATACCTATCTTCAAAAAGGGAAGGAGGGATACGGCTCTGAACTATAGACCAGTTTCCTTGACCAGCATAGTTTGCAAAGTTATGGAGAAACTACTAAGGAAACATATCTCTCTTCACTTGGAATCCTTCAACTTTTTGTCAGTGAGGCAACATGGCTTCAGAGAAGGAAGATCAACAGTAACAAACTTATTAGAATTTTATGATGAGGTAAGCCAAATCTTACAGGAAAGAGAGGGCTGGGCAGATTGCATATTCCTAGACTTCCAGAAAGCGTTTGACACTGTTCCACATGGGAGACTTATTAGGAAGCTGCAATCAATGGCTAGAATAGGTGGAAATGTTTTGGAATGGATAAAAACTTACTTAGAAGGAAGGGAACAGAGGGTTAGAGTAAGACACTCAGTGTCTGAATGGAGAAGAGTTAGTAGTGGAGTTCCACAGGGTTCAGTTTTAGGGCCACTTTTGTTCCTTGTATATGTAAATGACCAACCAGAGTCTGTAAATTCATTCATGAATATGTTTGCAGATGATGCAAAGATTGTGAAGAAAGTAAAAAACGAGATCAATGGTAGAGAACTTCAGGAGGATCTAAATAATCTGCATGAGTGGTCAGAAAAGTGGCTAATGAAATTCAATACCTCAAAATGTAAGGTAATGAGAATGGGTACAAGTGCAAGAAGGCCCAAGCTTGACTACTCGGTGGCTGGAGTACAACTTCAAGAGACAGAAAATGAGAGAGATCTAGGAGTAAACATACTGGCAGATTTGTCTCCAGAAATACATATAAATGGCGTAGTAAGGGCAGCATATGCATTCTTATCAAATGTAAGGGTAACCTTCAGGCACATGGACAAGGAAATGTTCAGAAATATTTATGTAACCTATGTGAGGCCAAAATTCGAATATGCAGCCCCCTTTTGGAATCCGCACTTGAAAAAGCACATAGCTAAGCTTGAAAAAGTTCAAAGACATGCCACGAAACTGGTGCCAGAAATACGCAATCTCGGTTATGATGAGAGGCTGAGGGAATTAGACTTGCCATCACTCGAAGCTAGAAGAGTAAGGGGGGATATGGTGATAGTCTTTAAATTCCTTCATGGTTATGATAGAGTGGATAGGGATCGATATTTCGATATGGCTGGCTCTAGAACTAGAGGTCATAGTTTGAAGCTTCGTAAGAAAACTTGTTTGCAGGATGTAAGGAAATACTTTTTCAGTGTAAGAGTAGTTGATAATTGG